>CAIGRB010041271.1:79620-111437 GCA_903798255.1 Fraxinus quadrangulata
TTTCACAGAATTTCCAGTAACATATCCCCACATCTTCTTACCCTTAAGAAAATTTCTCACCACATAACTCCAATACGAATAATTCTTTTCATCCAACCTCATACTCACAGACTGAAGCGAATCGTCTTTTTCAGTAGCCATAATCAGAAAACAAAAGGAAAATCAGATCCCAAAAGGGAGGAAAACGAAATACCAGATTGTAGAAATCGAATCAAAACGAATCACCAGATCACAGAAATGGAATCAAAATGAAACACCAAATAAGGAACAATTCAAAGAAATAAAAAAAAATGAAGAAGGGATTAGGGTTTCATTAATACTGTATAATAAAATTGAATGTAAAAAATCTAAATACAAAGAGACTATTTATAAGTTAAATAAAGGAAACTAAAGACTATTCTACTCTTAATAAATAATAAAACAAAATAAGCTAAATATTTCTTAACAAATATTACTGACGACATTGCCATTGATAATCGTTGAACAAATTTTTTTCTGTGATTACCGACATTATTACCGTCAGTAATCCGTTCGAATCAATTAATATCATCGATCATTAATGACAAAATATGTGTAAATAATCATTTATTCCATTAGTAATTTTATTATTCTCCAAAATCTCACGTTAGTAAATTTTGCCTAAAACCTTAATTACTGGAGTCATCTTTCAGCTGCTAAATGAAATAATTTTAGTACAATTCCTTTATCAACTGATGTTAATGCAACTCCGATTGGATCAATTTTGAACAGTTGCGTGAGAATTGATATAACTCTTTTTCATAGCACCTTTTTTCCCTTGCTCGAACCTTTCACTAATTAATACTAATTGAAATTAAAATGACATGATGTCTATGCTTTTTAGCTTTTAAATAAAGAAAAGTGGACCCTTCACGCCGTGGTGAAGAAAATAGTCCATCTGATGCCCAATTTTTTGACTTTTGAATTTCCAAACCTGTTAGTCCTGTTTCTTAAACTAAGCAACTACGTAAATTTTGAGTAAATCTAGTCATAAAGTGGATTTTAAATTGACCAAACATCATGTGACATTACAAAATTCTTCATGAATTTGTTTAAATTGGATTAATTTTCAGATTTCATCAATTAAGATAGAGAGATTTTCTCATTAAAAAAATCCTTCATTAAATTTCTTATATTGGATTTTCAGATTTCATCAATTAAGATAGAAAGATTTTCTTTTATTACGTACTATTATAGAATTTTCTTAACATTTGAAGATAAAATTGTTATGACTATTCAATTGTTGTGTTCTTAAATTAAAATAATGTCAATATTAATTAGAACATGAATAAATTATTTATTTATTTTTTAATAAAAATGCTTGGTCAGGAGGTTTTGGATGATGCTTACAAATTAACTATCTGAAATTGATTACGTAAAATTTAGACCTTGCTTGAGCCTCATTTTAAGAGAAATGATACATTTTGAAATAGTAGATTAATGAAAAATACGTGGTTAAAAATTAAGGAAAAATTTTAGATTTACGTGTAATATTATTTTATTGGAGAATGTGTAGTTGAAAATGAGTTTTGAAAAAATGAATTTTAAGAAAAATAGGGTTCAAACAAGGGCTTAAAGTATATCATCTAAAAAAGAAAAATTCTATTTGTACATAATAATTTACCTAATGTTTTATCAAATCGACAAGTGGCGACCCCCTATTGGGGGCGCCTGTGTTTGAGTCATATTATTTCGAAAGAATATATTTTAGAATAATAGATTGATTGACAATGTGTTGTTAAAAAATAAGAAATTTTTTTGAATGTGATGGAAAATATTATTTTATTAAAAATATGTGATTAAAAATGAGTTATGAAAGAATGAATACTTTCTCACTGCCTTTGTTAAAAATAATTCAAATAGATACAACTGAAAATTCAAACCCAATTAATTAATCATATTTATTAATTAATTATTGTCATTCTGACCAATAGCTGAAGAGGAATGAATACTAACCAAATATAACACAATTATATGAAAAAGAAATTAACAACATCTAAGAAAATTAAATAAATGAACATCATTTTCATAGCATGAACCCTACAGAGATAAAAGTGGATAGGGATACCAACTTTATTTGCATTTTTATATACAGGGATAGAGAGGTGTGTCACGTATGTATGTGTATGTACAAGGGGAATACAAATATTAATATTTTAATGTCGTTGAGACGTGAAAATGAAAGCTATACCAGGAAAGATGGGAAAGAGAGAGAGAGGAATTGGTGGTGGTGGTGGTGATGTAGAAGAAGCAGAGGGAGCAAAAAATGGTCATGGAGATGCGAGCCAACACCATTACTAGTGCTAGTATTAGAAAGGGAAACTTCTCAGTACTCTTCCTTTTTCTCCTCTTCATTCTCATTCTCTTCATCCTTTAATTCTTAAATTTAATCAGACAATACACTTTTTTACCTTTAACTTTTCGACATCAAGATTTGATTTTTTTTCCCCTATATTTTTATTCCTATTCTAGACATTTGAAATAAGCCCATATGTTCTCTTGTTTTTCGATCAGAGTTCTGGATTTTTTGTTTTTAATTGGTAAGGTCCTTTTGGGTACTGAATCCAAGAACTTTCTTGATACTGTGTTTATTGGCGGACGTCTTTGTTGACTATCTTAAGTGGGGTTTTGTGGCATTAACTGTTTGATTAAGGAACGTTACTCTGATCTTGGTTTTCTGTGGTTTTGGTTCTATGCTCTGGATCTTGTATCGGTTTTAATGAAAGCGTGAATCTTGGATTCTAATCTTCGTAATTCTGGGATTGGCTGAACTGGGATTTCAGAGGTTTGAGAGTTTTTTTTTGTTGGAATTTCCCTGAGAATCTGTAAAACCCTTTGGTGTTGTGCTGCTGTAGTTCTGATTTTACATGTTTTCGTGATTATAGTTATTTTGGGTGTACATATAGTTAGATTTTGTGTGAATTTGATGGGAGCAAGTTCCCCCTTGGTGATATTTTGTGATTCCTTCGGGGGAAATTACCTTTTGCGTCTCACAAATATTTCAGGAAAAGAAAATTACGATACATAAATCAACTTGCAAAAGGAGAGAGGATAAAAAAACCCACCATTTTTATTGTGGGTTTAATAGTTTTGGCCGTTGCTCAGATAAAATTTCTCTATTTAACAAACAAATTGATATACTATATGTGTTGTAGAGTCTAGACTAGGAGAAAAAGGGAATTGTAGAGTGTTTTGGGTGCTGGGTTATTGCTGGTCTATGGGAATACCTGATATTACGATACTGGGTTTGATTGAGAAGGTTAGATCTTGGATTTCTTGGGGAAAGAGTGGTCCAACTTCCATATCCGGTAGACTTCAGATGACTGGTAAGAGTTGGAAAATTTGTTACCAGTGTGATAGCGATATATCAGAATTTTCCATCAAGTACCACTGTCAAAGCTGCGGAAGGGTATTGTGTGGGAACTGTGTGCATGAACTTGCATCCGGACATTTGAAAGAAACAAAGGAGACAGTGTTTGACATCAAGTTTTGCAAGTTTTGTTTAGAACTTGGTCCCTGGAGCAACTGCGCAAGAATGTATAGTGGTAAGGTTTATCCTTCTGAATCTCCAAGACAGAGCCCAGAATCACCATCACCAAGTTTTAGTGGTGAGAGATTTGATGATCATTGCCCCAACGCTCTGGCTAAAAATATTGACACATCATTTTCGAATCATCCATCTCCGGTGTCCGATCCTCGTTCACCAAGGTATGTGCTGGGGTTTATTGTTACTTCAAAGTTTTATGGATCACATGTTTGTAAATTTTGAACCTATTACTTACTATTATGGTTTTTGATGAAGTTTATTATTGTTGAATTTTGTTTGTACCCTGAACTGAAGTATTCAGATTCCTTGAATACTGTAAATATATCATTTTGATATTAACTACCAAAACGTGACTAGTCAGAATACCTCCTAGCAAGTGAAGTTTAGATTTAAGATATGCAGTTAAGCAAGATTTTGAGGTTCGATGTCAATTTATTTGATCTTTTGCACGGTAATTTTATGCTTATATGTATCACATAAGTAACATTAGTGGTGTCCTTGAGTGTTTTAGAGGACATATTATTGAAGATCTAATGAGTTCACACATGGTCTGCTATGATTTGCTCTTTCTGGGGTTGAAATTTTTATGGTTATGTTTGTGATTGCAGGAGCGATGAAGATGAGGGCGATGATTCCACAAGTTGCTTTTTCAGTGCATCGAGTGAATGCTTACATTATAATTCTGATGTAGATTTAAGTAGTGTTAGTTCTAGGCATGGAAATTATAGTTTTTTGTCTGTTGGATCAAGCCCTTCAGACAGCCCCTCTAGGGTCCATATTACTTCCAATAGGGTTGGGCATCATGTACAGCAAGAGCAAGGTGGAACAGCTAGATCTCAGAATGATGGTCCCTATGATCAAGAGTCTATGGCCGTTTTAAAGGGGACGGGGGACCCTGAAATTGTCCATCATCTGTCGATATTCCAGAATAAGTGTGAAAAGCCACTGGATTTTGAAGCCAATCGTCTCATCTGGTTACCTCCACCACCAGATGATGTATCTAGTGAGGCAGAAAATAATTTTTTTACTTACGACGATGAGGATGATGAAGTTGGGGAGTTAGGTGCAATGTTTTCCACTACTGATAGTCTAGATAGCATGTTTTTGACAAAGGAAAAGCTAAATCATGTTCACAAAGAGCCCTTGAAAGCTGCGGTTCAGGGGTATTTTAGGTCTCTTGTGTCGCAGCTGTTGCATGCGCATGGTATAATGGCTTCCAAAGAGCACTATGCTGAGGACTGGCTTGATGTAATTATGGAAATAGCATGGCAAGCTGCAAACTTTGTGAAACCAGATACTAGTAGGGGAGGCAGCATGGATCCCTGTGACTATGTTAAGGTTAAATGCGTAGCTTCAGGAAGTCCTAGAGAGAGGTAAACATCTGGTATTATTGAGTGATTTCTTATCCACGTTTTATCAGATTCATTTGTGAAAAACACTACATTTATCAGTAGATATTTTGAAAAAATAAAGTTAATCCAATCTTCAATGCAGCATGTTTATTAAAGGGGTAGTTTGTTCCAAGAATATAAAACACAAGCGCATGACATCACAATACAAGAACCCTAGACTACTTCTCTTAGGAGGAGCTCTTGAGTACCAAAGAGTTCCCAATCAGCTTGCATCTTTTGATACATTACTGCAACAGGTTCATTCTTAATTAGATTTATTATTACTTTTTCATTTCTTTAAGATATCAAAGCTATTAAGCATGAATTTATGAATTTATTTTTGAATCAGGAAAATGATCATCTAAAGATGATTGTTTCAAAGATAGAGGACCATCGTCCAAATGTGCTGCTTGTGGAGAAAAGTGTGTCTTCATTTGCTCAAGAACATCTGCTAGCAAAGGAGATCTCGTTAGTTTTAAATGTTAAAAGACCTCTGTTGGAGTGGATTGCAAGATGTACTGGTGCTACTTTAACTCCGTCAATTGATCATTTATCCACGACGCGGTTGGGACACTGTGAACTTTTCCATTTGGAGAAAGTTTCAGAAGACCATGAACCGCTGAATCAGTTCAACAAAAAACCCTCAAAAACCTTAATGTTTTTTGAGGGATGTCCCAGGCGGTTAGGTTGCACGGTAATTTTTATTTTTTTGGAATTTATAGTATGTAATTTATTATTTTTATCTGAGCATGCATTGTATGAATCGATGATTTCCTGCTTCCTAATCATTCTATTTTTGCTGGTTGCGAAACTTTGACAAGGAACTCCTCCTCAGTCTCTTTTCACTAGTTATTTCTAATGCATACCAAAGAAGTATTGAGGTTATATTTAATAACGTGGGAATGGGGTAAAGCAGGAGGAGGAGGGAACTAATTCTATTCTGTGTTTGTAGGTTGTACTGAAGGGATCATGTCGCGAAGAACTTAAGAAGGTGAAAAGTGTAGTACAGTATGCTGTCTTTGCGGCATATCATTTATCACTTGAGACCTCTTTTCTTGCTGATGAGGGTGCTAGTCTTCCTAAAATGGCAGTAAAACCTTCATCCTCCATGCCAGAGCGGATGAGTCCTAATAATTCTCTCTCTGTGATCCCTATTTCTACTGTTCCTTCCAGTTGCCCTGAAGAACTTGATGTCCCTAGCATTGATGTAGGACCTGCAGAATTCCATTTGGAGCTTGGTCTACATGAGTCACTGTCTGAACTTGGTCGTGCTAGTTATGATGATGACTGTATGACCGATGAGTACAGATTTGTAAATGCACTCTCTGATGCATGTGATGATAATTTGGCTGGTTTTGGAAATTATGCAGGGACAGGATTGCTAGGTCAAGAAGAGAGCCAATCAGGTGAAGTTTCTGAACTTGCTGCACTTGAGAGGGTTGATGAGATTGATGACTCGAGTGAATATTATTCCGCTAATGATGTTCACCAAAGCATATTAGTTTCTTTTTCTAGTCGTAATGTGCTAAATGGAACTGTATGTGAACGTTCTCGACTCCTTCGTATCAAATTCTATGGTCCTTCTGATAAACCATTGGGGAGGTATCTTCAGGATGATCTATTTGTTCAGGTAACCTTTCTTTTGGGTCCGTTCCTTTTGCCTTATTGTCTAGTTGCTTTGGTTATTCACTGCAATTTGTATTGCCAGTCGTCTCGCTGTAGATCATGCAAGGAGCCGGCTGAAGCCCATGTCATATGCTATACACATCCGCATGGGAATCTTACAGTAAACGTCAGACACGTCCCCTCAGTGAATCTTCCTGGAGAGCGAGATGGAAAGATATGGATGTGGCACAGATGCCTCAGGTGTGCACATATTGACGGAGTTCCACCAGCCACTCGAAAGTTGGTGATGTCTGATGCTGCCTGGGGACTTTCTTTTGGAAAATTTCTCGAGCTTAGTTTTTCTAACCATGCAACTGCTAACCGTGTTGCAAGCTGTGGTCACTCTCTGCAAAGGGACTGCCTCAGGTTTTATGGGTAAGTTTGATGTTCAGTTCCATTGCTGTTGTTCACGGACATTGTGATCATCTTCATTTTGTTAGTTGTAATAGCGGTTATACAATGACTTGTTTTTTCTCTCCAATCTTTTGACAGGTTTGGGAGTATTGTTGCGTTTTTTCAATATTCTCCTATTGATATTCTCTCTGTCTATTTGCCGCCATCAATTCTCGAATTCAGTGGCCATGTTGAACAGACCTGGGTACGAAAAGAAGCATCTGAGGTTTGTAGAACATTTGAATTTTTTTCCCGGTTTTTGTTTGACTCTGGAGATATAATTAAATTATTTTTGTCTGAATTACAACTATCTTCCTTGCCTTTCCTTAGCTTTTGAGCAAAGCCAAAGCCTTGTATGCAGAGATATCAGCTGTTCTTCGTCAAATTGAACAAAAAAGCTCATCTTTCACAAATGAGTTCTCCAAGGCGAGTGAGTTGCATTGTCACATCTTGGTGTTAAAGAACACGCTTGCAACAGAGTTGAATCATTACAAAGTGAGTACTGCTTGCAGTTCAACGTTGTTCATGTTCTTCATGTAATTGTGTTCTAGTGTCCTGGTTTCTCTGGCTTATTTCAGTTTGTTTGAACAGGATTCGCTTCTATTAGTCGATGAAGAGAATTTAGACCTAGGTCATGTAACTGTTGACATTCTTGAAGTTAATCGATTGAGACATTCGCTTCTGATGGCTTCACATTTTTGGGATCGCCGGCTATATCTATTGGACTCTCTCCTTAATAGGAGCTCCAGTCCCAATGCTCAGAATGATGATGCAGCTCATAGTGGCTTGAAAGAATTTGATGCATATTTGGCAGATAGCAGTATTGAGTTAGGTCATGAAGATATTGCCCTCGAGTATTTAAAATTAGATGAATACCCAAAAAAGCCTGTATTGTCCAAAGACGAGCCCAATTTTTTGCTGTTAGAGTCTAGTTTGCTGGAAAAATCTATATCAAGCAAATTTGACCAGAATGCGGATGATAGAATGCAAGCAGATGAGGAGAATGCAGTCAACAATACATCACTAGAACGCCTCCAATCAGCTGGGTCCATTCTTTCAGATAAGATAGATTCTGCATGGACAGGCACAGATCAGCCTCCGATAAAAGTTCCGTTGGTTGAATCACATAAAACTGAAGTACCTTTATCCGCGGTATCCGAGCTAATAAATCGAAAAGAAAATCCATCTTTTAAAAGACTGATGTCACCCACCAGAGTATACTCCTTTGATTCTGCTCAGAGACTTCGAGAAAGAATCAGTAAAGGACTGCCACCTTCTACATTGCATTTGTCTAATCTCAGATCTTTCCATGCTTCTGGAGATTATAAATTTATGGTCAGAGATCCTGTTCCAAATGTACGAAGGACTTATTCTCAAATATTGCCTCAAGAAGCTAAGTTAAATCCTTCAAAGGGTCTGATACCCTCTTTTATCTCTTCTATTTCTCTTTTGCCTGAAGGAGCAAGATTGATGATCCCACAAAATGTTCAAAATGAAGTTGTTATTGCTGTTTATGACAATGAACCCACAAGCATAATATCATATGTTCTTAGCTGCAAGGAGTATGAAGAATGGGTTACTGATAAGCCAAATAGGCTTGAAGGAGGATCAAATATAAGTCAAACTAAAAGGGTGAATGCTTTAGCTTCTGACCTTTCTACTTGGCAATCCTTTGGTTCGCTGGACTGGAATTACATTAACTATGGAAGTTATGCCTCTGGAGATGCTTTGGCTACCGAGAGTTCTCTATTCAGAGACTCCAAGAGTTCTCCTCATCTAAGAATTTCTTTCGAAGAGGAATCTTCAAGCGCTGGTGGAAAGTTGAAGTTTTCTGTTGTATGTTACTTCGCAAAACAATTTGATGCGCTTCGCAAGAGATGTTGTCCCAGCAAAGTGGATTTTGTACGTTCCTTAAGCCGCTGCAGGAGATGGAGTGCTCAGGGGGGAAAAAGTAATGTTTATTTTGCAAAGTCATTTGATGAGCGATTCATAATCAAACAAGTAACAAAGACTGAGTTGGAATCCTTTGAAATATTTGCACCTGAGTATTTTAAATATTTAACGGATTCTCTCAGATCAGGAAGTCCAACTTGCCTCGCGAAAGTTCTCGGTATTTATCAGGTTAGACCTCATTTATTATTTTTTTTGTTTGTTGGTTCTTTGTATTTTTGGTTCTAATCTACTGTTTTAATCTAGGTCATCGTCAAATATCCAAAAAGCAGCAAGGAAACAAAAATGGATTTGATGGTTATGGAGAATCTCTTCTTTAAAAGAAGTATCTCAAGGGTGTATGATCTCAAGGGCTCTGCGAGATCTCGTTATAATTCAGATGCAACGGGAACAAATAAAGTATTATTAGATATGAATATTTTAGAAACACTGTGTACAAAACCTATATTCCTTGGAAGCAAAGCAAAACGGAGCCTGGAAAGAGCTGTTTGGAATGATACATCCTTTTTAGCGGTAATCTGCTTTCACATTCTACTATTGATGAGGTTACTGGGCTTTGATCACTAGTTTGAAGCTTTTCACAACAATGTTTATTCTTACTAGTGTTGCGAAAAATTATACTGATTTTACCTGAAAGATTAACAAGTGGTATACTCTATGCTATGGAAGTTTCTATAGATAGTTTGAGAAAAGCACTGAGCTATTGGCAGGAACATGTTTCCAATAAAAAATGGGATTTTCTTTGTTAGAATTTACAGATTCATTATCGAGGAAAATTAAGGAAAAATGGTGCTTGGATGGAAATTTGGGTCGAATCTTTTCATTTTCATTTTTATACTGAATTGATTGGAACAAGGAGATTATATTAATCTTCATGATCTTTCATTCCTTTTCTTGATTACAGTCTGTTGATGTGATGGACTACTCTCTGTTGGTTGGGGTGGACGAAGAGCGCAAGGAGCTGGTTATAGGGATAATCGATTTCATGAGACAATATACTTGGGACAAGCAGTTGGAGACATGGGTAAAGGCATCCGGCCTACTTGGTGGACCAAAGCACACGTCTCCAACCATTATATCGCCAAAACAATACAAGAAAAGATTCAGAAAAGCAATGACAACCTACTTTCTTACAGTCCCGGATCAATGGTCGTCATAAGCATTAAAGTTTCTTCATTTCACTTAGCTCCTAGGTAAATGTGTCTCTGGTATGGCTGGTTTAGTTTGGAACCATCTGGTCGAGGCAATGCTTCTGATTCGTTTGTAGAGCATCAGTCAATAAAGGTCAAATAGAAAAGAATTAATTGGACAAAACTTGAGAGTAAATTCTAGATTCTGATTTTTCTATATTGGTTTTTTTTTGTTTGTGGAGGCCTTCAGCCCCAAGAAGAAACCACACAAATGCAGGTGGGAGAAACTCTGTTACTGACCATCGTACTTGTAAATTTGTACAATTTTTATTGAAAAATACTTTGAATTTATTATTTCTTGTTTCTGTTGAACCCATGCTTTGTAAGCAATAGAAAACGGAGTCACGGAGAGCTATTCGACATTATGCAGCATGTTAGCGAAAGTTTTACGCACTTTTCTTCTGCCCTATCTGTTTTAAATTTCGTTTTCATTGTTGGTATTGAACTGGAATTTCTGGGAGAATTTGTTCAGTATGAAACCTGTACTTGGAAGGTTGTGTGCATGTGGATATCTACATTTTTTAAGGCATTTTCTCTTGTTCGTGTGCAAAGACTGCACCGACAACTGAAAATTAATTTTCAATTATATTACTCCAAATTTTGCTTTGGCTTGGAGCAAAGAACAATTCTACAATGTTCCTGGGAGATTAAGAAATGAACTTGATAATGAAAGGTGACCTTTAAGAGAACAATTATTACTGTATTTTATTGGATTTTTTCGACTTTTTGACTTAAAATTAGTTGGTACTATTTTTGAATGATGGGTTTAAGCCTTGTTTGGCAACCTTTATAAAATTCTTTTTTTTTTTTTTTGAGTTTTTTTTTTCTCAAATTTATTTTCAATCACATTCTCGTAATAAAATATTTTACACATAAATTAAAAAAAAAATCTATTTTTTAATCACATTCTTCATAAAATCAATATTCTAAAATTAATTTTTTTTTTTTAAAAAAAATTATAATAATTGTCAAATAGGGGCTAAATTATTTATGAAAATTCATATGGTTAAAGCAAAAGGAAACTGAGGGAATGGCTAAGCCGACGTTTGACATTCATTAAAATAACTTTTTTTTTTTCAAACTCATTTTCAACTACAAATTCTCACAATAAAATATTTTGCGCGTAAATCAAAAAAAATTCTACTTTTTAACCACAAATTGTTCAAAAATCACTATTTCAAAAACTCATTTTTCAAGAAAAAGAAAACATTATTTTAATGATTGTCAAACACGGGCTAAATGTGATACGTGACAACCATGTGAGTTTCAACCTAAATTTTGTAAAATAATGAAAAACACCTCCAGATATGATTTCATGTAATAATGCAAAATTTCTTTGTTAAAATGATAGTTTAAAAGACCATTTCACTTTTTATTTAAAATAATTAAACAATTGCGTGATAAGAAAATACAAGTCCTAGCAAGATTGCAGTTATAGCAAGATTGCAGTTAAAAGATAAACAAAATGAGAAATGTGTAATTATCTGCATATTTTGAATACCCTTTTTAAGAAAAAGTTATTTCCAGTGTTAAGAACCCTAGTTTTGTATGGTACAATTGAAAATGGTTGGTCAAAAAAATTTAATAGTGTTCCAATATGACGCTTGGAACTTGAGGTACTTACAATCAAGTTATTAAGGATTAACGTTTCATATTATAATCGATGATCATAGAGGACCTTTTTACCATTGCATAAATAAGCTATTGAAATTCATCTTCGGTTCACTTGAGATATCCACAATATCAAACTAGAATTAGCCATTGTTCACATCACATGTACGGATATGTCTAAATCAGACCCTCAAAAGACTTTTTTTTGCTTATTTTAACACTTATGTCCCCATCTTTTCTTGTCATATTCTTATCCTACGTTGTATTACATAATCGAGCTATAATAGCATTTCAACTTTTTTGAGGACTTTAGTCCACAGTCTAAAGACATGTTTGGCATGTACGATAAATAACTTATTTCTTGTGCATAAAAAAATAACGAAAGTGAAGTTTTTGAGATGATATATAAGGCCGGGTGATTACATCCCCTTTGTCATGTAACGTATGTCTTATTGTCTTGGAATAAGAAAAAAAAAATTCATGTACATGGTCGACACTAAACATCTACTCTTTCACAATCCCTCTTGATGCTCAACATAAAGCTAAACTTCCATTCTCAGCTTCTAAACATTGCCATGTATACAGAAAAAGTAACAGAAACATTCTGCTGGTTGTTGAGAACTCTTATCGGGAATTCAGAGTGAAAATGTAAATGTTGGTTATAGTATTTGGTTAACTTGGTTCAAAAGTACGATTTCTTGGCAGCTAAGAAGCCGTGGCAAGTTGGATCTCTCCTTCCATTATTGGCGAGAACCCGACGTGCTTCTGCAAGCATTTACGAGCAACAATATAAGTAATCTAAACTGAATTTGAACAACATATAAGAAAGTACGAATTTCTGTCAAATTAAAACATCAGTAAAATTTTATTTGTTATAAATGACCTTACTTTTGTATGCACTGTTCAAAGTCAATTAAATCGATGTTTGGCTAATAATTATAAATTATTTATAATCAACTAAGTTACTTTTTATTCATATATTTCGCGGAATCACAAATATCATCATTTATTCCTCACTTATTTTTATCGACTAAGTTACTTGTTTTTGACTTTTTCTATCCAATCAGTGGCAGCCAATTGACCCAATTTTGGTATCCAAATCCATTAGGGGTCAACTAATAGGGAAAATGGTGGTAAAAAACAAGTACCTAATATTCTTTTTATCATGTACCTGAAATTCAGATGACTACTTGAAATCAAATTAGGTAGGTTTATTGGATTTTCTCTCTCTTTTGGGACTATCACTTAGGCCAAGCTTACCATTCAGAAGGATAGAGAGGAAAAATATGAAAACAGGTCGATATCCATTCCTAACAACTTTTCGAAGAAATCGACCCAAAAAATTAAACTTTGTATTATCAAGCAGTTAAAACACCAAAATCTTGACCTACATGCCCGTATCAGTGCCGGTGCCCTTACAATTGAGTGGTTTGCGGAACCCTATTTATTAAGCAGGTAAACAACTTCATATAGTACGGATTTGGTATCTTTTCGGCGCAAAAAGAAGAAATAATCAACGAATTCTAGGTGATTAGGACCTTGTCCAAAGGTGACCTGGTCAATTTTGAACATGTACAAGGTTGATTTCTATCTAGTAAACTATAAATCATGATAAAAACATTGAACAGTCAAACATTTGAATCCCTAAACCTTATGAAAATTAAGGGTTCGCTTAGCATGACTTCAAATATGCATTTGAGATTAAAAAGTAATTGTTTTTAACATATTTGTATAATTTTCTGAAAGTACTTTATTTTATTAGAAGAATTTTAAAAAAAAGTTAACTTAAGGTAATTAAAGCCTACCGAACGACTCCAAGTAGAGCTAAGAAAGTCAATTTATATATTTTATTCTTAAATAAACGAATCTATCTTAACAACATTTGTGCATATTCTAATTTAGGTATTTTTTTTTTAATTAAAATCATTTGTCTATCCCCACATGCATGGCACAAAAAATGGATCCAATTTCATACCTCGCGAGATTTGAGACCACTTTTCATGATGCCATGATCAGCCTTCCAGTGCACATGTTGAACCTTGTTGGGTTCCACGGTGCCAACAAAGTCGGTGGTGGCTTCGGTGTTGGCCATATAAAGGTTGGCGATTTTCTCTGCCACCTCTGACTCATCCTTGCTATCCATCATCAACTTCTCCAACTCCGCCTTGGGAAGCCTCAACTTCAACCTCACTGCACCGCCATTTTGTGACTTTTCTTGAACCTCGGCCGCCTCGTCGACCGCAATGCTCGGTGGTTTCATTATCGAGAGATCCGAGACAGACCTCCTCGCCAACATTAGGCTCTCGAGCCGGTCCTTGGCACTCATTTGAATGCCTGACCTAACTCGTCTCGGGTTTTTCTCTTGAGGAAACTTGGGCAATTCTACTAGAAAATAGAGCCTTTTTGGCTTAAGCTCTTGCTGTGGTTCTAAGGGTTTTGCTCGAATCCCATAATGTTTCACTGCCTCGGATTCTAACAAAACGTACCCTGGATGGTCCTTTACTACATCCACGGCACGTACTGGAGTCTTGAATTTGATCGTTTGGCCATCAATTTTCATCACTTTTGCAGTCTTTTTACCACCTAAACTATTTCCCATTTTCTTTATGTTGTTCTTTACCCTCTTCTTGAAATGAAATAGAGACAACCCTTTTTAATATTGGTATCCTTTTGGGACCCTTCTTGATTTTGGTATATCCTTTTGGGACCCTCTCTATTGCTATGTGATAAACTCAAATGAAATGATGGGTCCAAATATAAAAGGCACTCTTTTATTGGGGTGGGGGATTATGGGTCAAATAAAGAGCACAAATTGGCAGCTCCTTTGACAAATTGACAAGTTATTATATAAAATAAATAAACATTTTCAATAATTATTACAACAATGGAGGTTCCTAAATTTTAAAATAAGTGCAAATGAATCCTCAACTTCAGAGTCATTCCAAACTTTTGGTAAGTATAGTAGCCGGAGTCCAGAGTGAATGAACCGGGCAATGACACTAGTCATGGTGGTGTGGGATATCGATATCGTTGGTTGTGGGGGTGGGATGGAGTGATAGAGTTCTATTTTTCTTTTTCTTTTCTTTGAAACACGTGTTTATAAAAGTAAACGTACTAATTTGCTCAGCAAAAGGTGAGCGATCTTCTATGTACTTATTTAACACCAAAGTGAATGAATTTTGTGGAGAAGGACCTCTGATTGTTACATTTATGAAAAACTTGAGGATCGCGTAGTCAAAATTTATAGGTTTGCAATTAATTTCCTCTTGCAGCATAGGTGAAGGATCTCTGCTGAAATTTTACTTATTTATTAATTCTTGTATGCACGGCCATCAAATTTATGTAGACTTGAGATCACGAGACTTCAAACTTGCAATACTCGTACTTTTCAAATTCAACAATTGTTTTTTCTCTTATGAAAATACATTTTGGCAGCATTATCTTATCTCCCAAAAACTCGTGGAGTTGCGGCAAAAATATAGACTTTTTTTTCTTGTTGAATGAAAATTACTTGCGTTAATCACGGCGTGGATCCAAGAATGCAAAATAAATTTCTTTTATCATGTGGGGTTTCGATTGGAGGTTTGGTTGTTGAAATGTGAAAACGATCAATGAAAAGTATGCTAAGTTGACAAAACATTTTACATGTGATTTGTATCAAATAAAATCTCAACAAGTACAAGATTTAGTTCACTTTGCGTCAAAGTTTAACATGTGAACTTTCATTCATGATGTAAGGGTGAAATTTGAACTCAATATTTTTATATATTAGACAGATTCAAAGTCTATAAGAATTTCTTTATTTATTTATTTTTATGTTGTTGAAGTAAATAATTTATAATTACTTAAGAAAGTACTATACGAATTGTTATTTTTTTTGTTCGTCTTGAAAATTATATTTGACTAATTGATTTATTTTCCTGCATGTGATATGAAGTCACATCCCACGTTCGGCTGCCCATATATATGAGAGTCCAAATAATTGAAACATTCAATTCAAAAGTATACAAGTCAATAATCAGAAAATTTTCTTCGAATTAATGCAATAATTTTTACTTCAAAAATATGCAACAAATTTGTGTCGTATCCTTCTCAAATCACACAATTTAATTTGGTTCCCCTTTTTCTCAAGATCTCGAGCACTAGATGTTAAGATTGAACTTAGCCCCCGTTTTGGCCCCCATTTTTTTTTTCATTACATTACATTAATTTTTTTCTCTCTTTATTTCAACCACACATTCATCAAATAAAATAATATTACACACAAATCTAAAATTTTTCATTACTTTTCTACCACACATTCCCTCTTCAATCACTATTCCAAAAATTTTCAACACCCTAAAATGGGGGCCAAACATGGGCAATTTCCGTTCTCATAGAAGCATCACATCAATCACACATGTGATATGATCCAAATTTCATGTGATTTGATATTTGGTTGAATAGAAGAAGTCTAAAGAGTTTGATTTTGAGAGTCATAATTAATGGAGATCAAATTTCATCAAGAATTGAGAATTTGCAATGGAAAATGATTTTGAGATGAAGAAAATACCTTGGATGCATAATTACAGAAAATGGACGCCGTGCCGCCACGATCTGTTTTTGAAAAGGGAGGCAGCAGCCTTACGCCCATGTTCAATGAAACGCCCCGGGAGGCGAAACGCCACCGTAATGGGTTTTATTCCTACTTTTTCGAATTTTATATTTTTTTCTTCATCTACAACTCCAAAAAGAGGTTCCTATATATATTCCACATTGTTATATCTCCAAATATGCATTCGATAACATATTGAGAGTAAGAGAACTTATATTTCAATTGAGAGTATTGAAATTTTGATATTGTAAAGATATTCATTATTGATTATAGTGAAATTATTCTCTTCTTCTTGTGGGTTTTTCCCAATCTTGGGTTTCCACATAATTTTTTGTGTTTTTATTTGTTCTTGTTTATTTCATTATTGACATTATCTTGTAATCAATTCGTAACAAATGGTGTTCACGAAAATATGTTTCGGATAAAAACTACCGCAAGTGTACGGTTCGTTGACAAGTAGTAAAATGGATTTTGAGTCTAAGTATCGTTCCCACAAGGATTGATTAGTTTAAATTCTAATTACCGTGACCTTAACCGAAACAATAAAATTGAGTATTTGTTGTAATGAAATCATAACTAAATTAAAGATAAGCATACAAGTATGAATGAATTAACTACTAAATGCAAATTTGCAATAAATATAAATTGAAGTGTTTTCTAACATGTGATGAATGTATTAGGATCACGAATCCTTATATAATAATCTTCTTAAACGTAATTTCACACCTTGACACACGGTTGGATTAATGAAGAATCAATGCTCCTAAATTATTTAACAGTCTCTATCGAGTAAAGTTNAATGCATAAAATAAGTCACCAAATTCACACAATCCATTTGCGCATATAATTGTAGAGAAAAGAAAATCATATAAATCATTCAAATATCTCAAAACATGTTTTGATTGTCAAGAATGTAAAATTAAGAAATAAAAATCAAATTACATAGTTCATCGATCTCCTAGTACAGGATAAATCTAGTCTAGCATGATGGGGAGAAGAAAATCAGACAAATAATGAAGAAACGATATCACCCCGGTAAATCTTGAATTGAATTTTCGTATTCTTGGAGTTGATATTCATGTTCTTACCTATTTTTTGCTCTCCAAAGTCTCTAAAATCTCACTCCCCCCAACTTTTGGACGGCCTTAAGGTTTTAAAAGACTCCCCAAGATTCGTTTCCATAAGAGTTGTAATCAAATTAAGAAATCAAAAAAAATTCTCCGATTTGGCCTAGGCAGGCGCCCAGTACAAAATGGTGCGGCCACCCAAGCATAAAATTTTGTTCCTGTAAATGGGGTTGAGGATTGGGTGGCTGCCCAATTATAAGAAATTTTGCGAATTTTCTTTTCAACCATTTTTTTAATTCCTTCTTCCTTCTTGGTTCTTCACATCAAATTACTTCAATGTTAGTGCATCAACTTTTACTCAAATGCATATGAGTCTCCAAACTTCCATCAATTAGCCGATTTATCTTTCTTTATTTTCCAATTGCTTAGAAACGGGTCCAAAACTGAAATAAGATAAAATTAACCTAAGTTAAGTAAAATGCAATAATAAAACGACACAAAAGTTTAGTAATATGACCTCGAATAAGTGCATAAAAATATACTTATCTATTGGTATCAGAGCCAAATTGATTTTCCGTATGGCATCAATGAAATATGATATTTCAGTTTTGAATTGTAACACAAGATTTACTTTATGACAAGTGAAGATGCGAGTGGTTTTCGTGCAGATAAATTTTGAGAAAGTTTTGCTTGACTTTGATAAGATGCCTTCAATCTGAACGTAGAATAAAAGAAGAGAAGGGATCGTAACTTAGTTAATGGAGTTCATGAAAATTAATATTGAGATAGTAACTTAGTGGAGCATAATTCACTACAACGGCGTGTGCTTTTATTGCATGCCATATAAAGTCTTGTAGTAAATACTCATTTATTTTTATGGCATTCATAGCATGCTATGAAAAACAAGTACACCATTAATGAATCAAAGCACGCCGTAAATGCTTAACCATTTGCAACATGTGTCTGCATGTCGTGAAGAAGATAATATTTTTTACGATAAATATTTTTACATGCTGTAAATGCAATTTTTTTATGACGGCACATGCCGTAAAAATGATGAAATTTTATACGAAATACTTTGTTGTACGTTGTAAATGTTTACTTATTTTTTAAAAAATATTTATTTATTTGATAACCTATAAACCTATAATACCTAAAAGAACATAATTCTCTATATCAACACATGTATAAAAAGTTACTTCTGTTGTAGTAATTTCTCCTCAAATTATGAGTTCTTATAATTTTATAGGACTTGAATTTCCTTAAAACATAGTTATTAAATCCACATCTGACTGGCTGGCCGGTCCAATTGAAAAACTGATAAATTTTGCCTCAATTTGGATGTTCAAAAACTTGGTCGACAAAATTCCATAAATACACAGTATGTAGATATGTAATAGAATAATGAATAAAGTATCATTCCCTCGAGAACAATGTACTTAATATAATTTTAATTAATACTAACTCTATTCGAATAACCAATTTATAATTGATTGATTTTATACTAGTTATCTAAACCAATTTAGTGAGCAACTAAACATATTTTCACGTGTAACCTTCCTATATCTCTGTGAAAAACACGAATATGAAAGAAAAATAAAGAACATTAAGTCATGTAAGACATAATGATATATCTCTATCACGATTTGACCCTACAACAATTGCTACAAGTGTTATATTCATTATTTCTTTTCTCTCGAATGAAATAACAATTGCAAAACAATTCATTTAGTGGCTAATTAATTGAAAAATATTAATACCTATAACAATTATCCAAAATGAACAAGCATCAAACGTTGAAGTCTTGAACTTTATATTATGCCCTTGTTTGATCTTCATTTTTGTGAAAATACATTTTTTTTAATCTTATTTTTAACCACACATTCTTTAATAAAATAATATTACATGCAAATTCAACAAATTTCCTTATTTTTCAACTACATATTCTTCATCAATCCACTATTCAAGAATACATTCTACACCAAAAATTGGGGCTCAAATGTGCTCTAAATTTCATAATAAAGGGTTCATCTACTCCCTAATAACTAAAAGTTTAGCCAAACATTACAAGGTAACAAGAATCGTGTTTGAAATATGAAACATCGCCCGGATTCTAGATGGATGAAGAAAAAGAGAAAATGCTATGAATTCTCAAATCTTTTCAAGTTTCCTTCAACAATTTTTTGTTGGACCTCATTCTCCTTCGCCCAGAATTCAAGAATTGAACTTCACTTTTCGAATTAGAATGATAAATGTTTTGTTTTTAGCCTCTTCTCTCTCTCGAGCTTGGTTTTTCAAAATTGTGCCTCCAAAGTAGGTTAAAATCATGTTAAAATTCCTTTCCATAAAGAATTTGAAAAGAGCAAAGAAAACTTCATTTGGCCGAATTATTGCCATGCGATTGCGCAACCTGCTTGACTGTAATCGCATGGTATAGATGATTTTATCACTGGAATTTTCTCAACAGGTGTTGAGATCGCACGCCTGAATGCCTCAACTCTATGCTCATCTTAATTTTGGCTCCCAGATTCCTTTGTTCAGCTTGGAACCTTTCTTTATGAAATTTAGTCTTTCATCTTCTAATTTGATCCATACAATCTTCAATCATCAATTCTTGGTACAAATCAACTTTTGGAGATTTCCAATTTTGTTCCCAGACAACAATTCTTCATTTTTCGCTCTTATTTGGTCGACTTTCACTTCTTTTCATAAAAAACAATCCAATATTTCCTTTTCATTTCAATTCTTCATAACAAACTCTAATACTTGAAAAAACAAGTATTTCCTTGATCTCCACACATCTCATATTAATCACAATGCATTACAAATTGGGTGATGGTACATGTACATAACGGTGTAGATAAGAGTTTACACCCCCCTCACATGGAAGGGGGTCCGCGTACAATAAATTATTCTGGCTTGATCTTATTTAAAGGTGTCATCCATGAAATGGAGTCTCCCTTTTGTTCTTCAACGGTGGCATCAAACCTGCAGAAAGGTACAGTTAAAACGTTGGAGTTACAAGAATCAAAGAATATGAATTCATCAAAAGTACATTCTCGTTTTTTTCCACACATCGGAGGGGATAATTGGGGACAATTCTTACAAAAGGCACGCTTGATATATATGGTGAAGAGTTTCAATCACCAAGGTGAAATTCTTTACCTCTATTTGATGAATTTCAATGGCCTCATCATCATATTGTCCTCGTGATCTAAGATCTGCATATGGCAAAATAAATTATGAATTGTTCTTCTGGATATAACTAATAACAGTAGTTGGATCAAAAATCTCCATTAATAATGAAAAAATCAAGATGCTGCCATAATATAGCGAAAATAATGTAAAATGGTATTCATAGCGTCAGGAAATAAAATTTTACTGGCGAAGATGCAAAATTAGGACTGGAAAATTACTCACATGGCAATGATAGACGTAGCCAGGCTCTGCAGTTGCATCAAACCGATATGATTCATTTGAATGAATATAAGAAAACCTGACTAGTATTCTTGTAACATATCCAGGCATCATCTTGTAAACATTTTTCCATCCCTTCTCATGGGGCAGTACCTCAATCTTCTTTCCACGTGCATACTTGCCAACGTGGCACTTGATAGCATCATTGTTCTTCAACATGCATTCTTTAAATTCATCAATGCTCACCAGTTCTGTTTGATCCAAGGCCACAAAGAGTCCGAGATGAATATGCAATGGGTGATTATCTTCTGTTAGATTGATCACATTCCAAATCTCTGTGGCCCCTACTTTTGGTGTCTCGGTCACTGGTGCTTCATATGATTTTCCATTGATGTATAAATGTGTAGGTTCATCGATCTTGCTCGTGTACTCATACATGGCAATGTACCGTGTGAGTGACACACAAGATAAATTCGGGGATGGATAATTGATCAATTTACTTGGAATTCTTGATGTGTCCAACTCGCGGTGGGGTTTTATGATAAATTTCATGACTTTGCTATTGGCTTCATTGACGTCATCTCCAGAAGGGTAAGGATATGATGCATTATTAGCCAAAATATCTGAATCAGACTTTGACTTCGAAAAGTCAATGACCACGTCAGCAATTTCTGATGGAGACAGAAGGATGTCGTTGACCATTACTGGTTTTTCATTGTAGGCTGAGTCAGATGCAAGGTGAATAAATCCCAAACCACTGGCAAAATAGAATTTGAAAAACCTAGCATTGCTAGCATTAATAATTCTGAACCTGTATTTTCTTCGCCGCACGATCATGTGGGGCCATGCCTTCCCATTGACTATGATTGCATCACCAAAATACTCTGGTTGCCAATGTGGATGTATTGAGGGATTATTTCCTGTGGTATTCATGTAAATTGAACCATCAGTGCGAAAGCTCCGATCAAATACGACCAATGGACGATCAAATTCTTCATCATATGGCAATCTAAGTGGCGCCTCGACATTGGGATCCCGGACGATGTAGGCCCCCAACAAGCCAGCCAAAAGGTTGACTCTAGTCAACCCCATAGCATGATCATGGTACCATAGGGTCCCTGGATGCTGAAAATTGTGGTAGTAATACTTTTTCTTCGTCCAAGTGGGTCCCCGCTCTTTGAATTTGGCGGTGAACCACGAGGTCGAGAGTCCATCACTCTCAGGTTCATCAATACCTCCGTGGAGGTGCACCACTGTAGGAATGCCCTTTTTGGTGGACGGTATGGCAGTTGGAATAGTTGGATCCCAGGGCAATATGTGCTTTGAGGGGAGATAATTTCTCCATTTTATATAAGTCTTGATTCCATGAAGAGCTTCAATTGTAGGACCAGGAATTGTTGCCGTATCCTTCGACAAACCAAATGCAAACACTGGAGTTGGAGGAAGATCTCTGTGAAATTTCTGCAAAGCAAGAAAAACAACAAATCTCAGACTGACTTCAAGAAACTTAATCAAAATAGTCATATCAATTTCGACCTTTCAAACGCCAATGTTAGCCGTTCATGTTCTTCTCATATTTTCTGTTGCTTAATATTGTTGTGAACTCTATCTAGCTTTAAATTCCTTTCAACTGCTATGTGTGCATAAAAAATAATTTAAATATTTTAGAATTTTTTGGGACAGTGTTACCATTAGTCAATTAACTAATGATTTCAATAAATGTTCTCCGAATTTCGATGAAATATATGTGATGTAAGACAATTAAAGCTGGTGTCCATTTGAATGTTGTAACAAGTCATCAAACCACCAATAAACTAATGATGCTGATATGTATTCCAAAGTAGAGATAATTTATGTAGAAAGTGATAGTGGACATTATCTGGAATTAAGATAACCTATTCTTTGGCGTGTTGGGTGTGGAACATCAAGATTAAGAGATTAGAATTTAATATCTCATATCTTAATTACCAATATGACCTCCTTTATTTTCATCTCCTCATTGAAAATAATGAGCTAATATGTCTATGAAAATACAGAAAGTTTTACTGCTAAAGATGGGGGGGATTTTGTGAACTAACAATGAAACCAAACACTTTTGTCCCAATTTTATCCGATGTCCCTGAAGGGACCAAACAAAAAGGTCACAAGAGATGATAAGGCTAGTAAACCGGTTCTTCTTAGTGGTTACTTAGTCGCGCCAAAATACTTCTATCGTGTATGTCTCTCATGCAAAGATGGTATACCGCTTGAGAGAATTTGATATTAGAGATATGCTTGAAACTAGTTAAATAACGAAGTTCGTTTTCAGGGACCAAAAGGAAAGTTTCATTGAGAAAACTAGTTAGGTGTAATGCATAAATAGTCATTATTATAGGGAATGTACAAATATAAAACTGGTTAGGTGTAATGCATAAATAGTCATTCTTATAGGGAAGGTACAAATATAAAAGTCTTAAAGTCAGTGTGAAGACTCAAGAACTAAAGCAGAAGAGAGAATCCTGCAAGGATTTCAGTTCACATATTCTTAATCCTTGCACCTTCTTGTTTAGACTTCAGAGGAACCTTTATGCCTTAACTTACCTAAATAATTAAGTTTTAATATTAATAATATTTTATTAATCAAATTAAACATAAGATTAAGATAAAATTTACTTCAAAAAACGAGCAATTTTTTATTTTTATTTTTTGAAAAACAGTAACTCATCCAAATATGTTCAGAAATAAAATGTTAATTAAAAAGTAACTTTTTTTAATTTTAAGCTTAACCAAACATGATTTAGGGGTCCCTTGGGCATCATCTGCTTCGCTGGAACCATGTAAAAAGCTGCTTTAACTGAAAATTACTAATGATGTATAAGTTTCCTACAGTTACAGAACAGCAGATGAGATGCAAAGTAACGTTCCCTTTTATGCCACTTTGTTATCCTCACACGAAAATATCAAGAAAGTTTCTTTACTAGAGTCATAGAGCCTCGATGTCGATTCATCACACCAAGGTTTGAAGAAGGTCACAAGAGTTCGGTGTGGGTTTAAAAAGTCGTGACTCGTGAGAAGAATCCCGAAAAATTTTAGCACAAAGAAATCAGTAATTGGTGGAAAAATCTTGAATTCTTAACCATAAGAAAGAAGAATCGATTAGACAGAGAGAGACTTCAATTACATGAACACGGTAGAGTCTGTAAAATGAAAATTGCAATAAAAGGGCATGCACCATTATTTTAATCAATAAAAAAGAAAAGATACGACACGATATTTGCTTTGGAATTGACAATAAAAAATTCATTGAAATTGGATTTAGAATTCATACCCATTTCTTGTGAAACATTCCAATCTGGAGAGACTTGGGAACTGGAAAACCATTTACAGTATGGTAGCCTTTGATTTTAGGCATGTCTGGGAGTTCATCAACAAACATTTCCAGCTGGGATGGATTTATTAACCTATCTCCTGCCCATGCAAAAACCAATAGTCCCAACAAAGCAAAGTAAATTTTCTGTAACACAAAAATTCGTTCCGTACCCACCATTTTTTGCAGAAAATGAAGAACTTTTGAGGAAGAAAGAAGTGGGTAAAGTGAAGAATATAGAAAAGCTTCACATAAGTGAGAGAGAGAGAGAGAGAGAGAGAGAGAGAGAGATGGGGTTCTTGAAATCAACAAGTGAAAATTTCATAAAATGAGAAAATGAAAATCACGGGAAAATGAAAGGAGAGCAAAAGCTTTTGACTGAGTGGCAGTGGGCTTCGATGTCTCCGAAAAAGTTAAAAACAAGAAAAGCTATACAATTCCATGGCGTGCATGAGATTTTTAGCTATAGTTTAATCACATATTTGTCCATTTCTTCATATCTTTTACATCAATACAATTAATGGAATCGGGTAACCTGATGTCTAAAGAGGAGATAACCACTTAATTCTTCCGGCTATTGAGTGGTCTATATTCAATTCTAGTTATGTTTTGTTACTTGACTTCAAGGACAAAACAAGTCAAAATTGTTACATTTACATAGTGTTAGTGTTGGATAAATTGAATTCAAGAAATTGCACGAAGAGACATGACGGTTGGCCGTCAAATCTCAACGAGGGCAGATACAATACATCTAACAGGAATTTGCCACTACTCAAATTCTGTAATTAGAGAACCATAAATAAATTTCACTACTAATGCATGCATCTTTTCATTTAGAACGAGTAGAAAATAAGAATCCAAATGTTCGATGTCTTTTTCATAAATGACCAAGAAATCGAAGAAAAATTAGAGAGGAAATTCTTTCACATATTTTTAATACAGAACATATCTATAATATTAATTCCAGAATTAAAAATATATTCTGATCATGCAATACAACATTTAAGTAAACAAGTATTAGGCATGAATAGTGCACAATAAAATAATCAAGAAATCTATAAATTAGTGCATTAATCAAAATTAATATAGCACGCTAATTATTTTGTCGGGCGAACCAACGCTTGAACGTACTCTTCTAGAATGGGAGATATCGAATAATAAACATTGAACACGAAACTTAAAAATTATTTTGACAGAATTTAGAGAAGAAATAATTAGAAATCAATTATTAGGAATTGATTTAGAATAGTAAAAAAATGGAATTAAAGGTTTCTGTTTATAGATTTGTATGTGTCTCTTTGAAGGGTCATATATTATGGCCAAATTAATTTTATCCATTAGATGATACCATTCAAAATTAATGGTTTAGATATCACCTTATCAAAATGTTACACTTATTCAAAACAACTCTTTGACATGTACCATTTACATTTGAAAAGTCGTTCTCAATCAAGGCACCTATTGAAAACTTATTCCAATTCACTATAAATAATATCAATTATTCAAACAGTTAAGTGAGTTGCAATAAATGTAATGCTATGTAAATCGGTGTTTAGTACTAGTTTAGGTTGCAACACTCCTAACATTTAGATTTATGTTAAACGCCCGCCTCATACAAGTTTAAGTTCCCCGTACCCATTCCACCCCATCTCGGAGTAATGACCCATGTCCTATCCCCGTTCCATGTACCCGATTAGGCAAGGAATGGGACGAGGTCTTGGGGATATCGAGTGTAATGAGTTTTTTGTCATCCCTAAATCAGAGACATCGCACCATTGCCACTGGGTATGAGGGGGAGACCTCAGCGGATACAATGAGGAAAATTGAACAACTAAGATGGTCAAAATTCAAAATAAGGCGGAATTACGATCGAATGTGGGGAAATTACACAATGGATATGGGTGATACAACGGTGAGTTTTGCTTTGAACAACCGCCAAGCACAATGAGCTGCTTTATGGTGGAAGTGCAAAAGTTGGGGAATACTTGCAGGATATTGGCTCTGCATCAGGTTATATGCAATAAAACTCCTATTCTATTTTTCTTATCCGAAACGAGAATAATAATAAGAGTATTTCTAAGAGGTTCTCTATTTATATAGATCATCTCATGTATAATAGAAATTATCTTTAAATTTAGAACGTAAATTTTTTTATACACTCCAACAATGATATCTATTTTAGTTTTCATTTTTTTTTTCAAGAAACGCTATAGTTTTTTATCATCTTTTATTTAATATATTTTTTTTATGTCAACAGACAACCAATTCAAGCATGATTTAAGAAATAAAGTATTGAAATATAAACTTATTAAATACAATTATTGTAAAGTAAGAATAGAGTATGAGTATGACTCTCATTTATTTTAAAAGTTAAAATAGAGTCTCTTCGAACTTAATTTTAAGCATTAAAAATAAAGAGAACCTCATATTTTGAGTCTCATACTCTAAATACCGTATTGACAATTTTGTTCTGGACTGCATTGGGCTTAGCAAATGTTTAATATTATCATTTCAAAAAAAAGACATGTTTGGTGTACATAATTTTTTATACATAAGGGTGTCTACACCCTCATATAGGGCATGTGAGGGTGTGGACACACCTATGTACCATTTTTTATGTACACCAAGAATTATCCTTCAAAAAATCATCGTCTCACCAGAGAAAATTTACCAACGATTTATCCGTTGGCAAAGATGATAGCCTTTTAGGCGATTGCCTTTCACCAAAAAAAATTTCATGTCTAAAATTGTTGGCTCATACGTGCATCATTCACCTACAAACTTTCAATGGGTGATATAAATTGATTTTAAAATAAAATAAAATAAAAAGAAGGTTTCAACACGTTTACACCAACGAAAAATTACCTACAAATGTCAAATGTTGCTATTAGTTGCGAGAGCATTCAGAAAGGACTAGAAGACAGAAATTTCATTTGTGAGGGTTAAAATTATTCGCCTACGAATTTCCCAGTGGTGAAAGGAATAAAAATACCCGATAGAATGGGGATGAGAATGACTGACTCGTTCCATATTCGTCTGGTTGCCATCTCTAGTAATATCCCCAACCTTTTAACTATTGATATTTTGTGGATAATCATATACTTTTAACTACCAATTTTCCTTGGATAATGACATGCGCTTTTACATTCGCAAAATATGTGTTAAAGATTACCAACGAATTTTTGGTCAAAAATTTTTAGACAACATCAATCATTAACAACAGATTTCGTGGCTTCAGCAACGAAAAAATCGTTCCTGAAGCTAAGATATTTTGTAGTACATTGTGGCTGGACAATTGGTTCTTCGCTCATGCTCAAAAGGACATTGATTCATTTTGACGTTGCAAGTTGGCAAAAAATTCCTTAAAAATGAGGTAGATACATAAGAAACGTGTCGCCTATTCTTAACAATCAAAACGATTCCCTTTTCATTTTCACATTCGTTAATTGGGACACTTGACGGATTAATGTGAGATGCCTTGTGCCTTTGTTAGCATTTCTTTTACTTTTGGCGGGGAATTTTGTCATATAACCACAAATTTGGATAAAGGATTCGTGTGATTTCGACACTTGGTTTCTTTTTTGAAATTTTGGTTCACATATTCCCTAATGGGTCAAATCTCTCACATCATTCTTTTGATTCTTCACTATTATTCTTTTGTATTTCTCACACTTAACTTCTTTTTCTTTGGCCAATTTAACAAATTTTGGAACTGATAGGTTTGTTATGCAACTATGATAGAAAAATAATAATTACAAGTGAATAACGGGGTCGTTGAATGGTAAGATTATTAGTGAAACGATCGTCGTTTGAATTGTCATAAAAAATCTTGCAACACACATATATAAGGATTTATAATTTTAATTAAATTAAATCTCCTCGTGAACTCGAGAATGACGTTTCTCAAGTCTCTAAGATATGCATTACTCAAAGATTTATCGGCGAATAGAGTTTTGAAAAATCTGCCCTATGAACTTTGGAGATGATCGAATTTTTCCTTTTACCTTCCATTAGCCGATTTTGTCTACATTTCTTCGCCGTATAAAGAACCGGTTAAAGAATGAGATAGGATTGTTGGTAGGAAGATCCTTGTTTGAATTGAAATTTTTTATATTATGAAATTAAAACATAGGTAACGTGATATGTTAAATGGATAAAATAATAAATAAGTATATTGAATTTATTTCTCTATAATCATGTCTAGTTGTGATCAATTCAAAATATCAAAAATATATCGTGAAAAACCTTAAGCGAACACTCGTATTCTTTTGTACCTGAATCAACAAAGAGATAATAACAATTTTAACACAATAATGTATTGCTCAAGAACTGCTTAGATCGTTGCAAATGTGTCCTCAAGCTCTAATGAGAATATAAACCAACTTATAAGAATTTGAATTACTCTTAATGAGAATGACCTTTTAAAATGGAATATCAAATTTTAGTAGTCCAATCTCTATAAGTTGGTTTGTGTTTTATCAATTTTTTATTCGATGCGGGACAGTAAACACTGAAAATGAAAGTGGAGCTTCTTTAGTGGATTATTTCGTCATTGTCAAGCACTTGCACTAAATATTGTAATGGTTCCACTAATCAATAATTATTACTAACCTTGATTATATCTTGTCATTATCATCAGCCACATTGGTAATGATATATGTATTTTTTTTCAAAAGAAAATATATTTGTTTAGAGATAAATGCAACCCGATGTTTGGCGTGTCATGTCAATTAGACCTAATTAGAATAAATAAAATTTTAAATTATTTAATGTTTTAAATATTTTGTATTATGTTGTACTAAGTTTATAGCCAATAATCAAAGACTAAAATGGTTCCCGTATGCTTTTTTAATTTTATCTTCAAGATTTTGTATTATGGATGAAAAGCTTTCATAAATATAAATATTTTGCTATGAGAATCAATGATCTTTTTCCTCGTCAAAGTCAGAAGTTTTATAATGAAAAAGCTTTGATTTTATAAAGAAATTCCATTAATATCAATAAAGAAATTATAAGATCTCAAGATAATGAAAGAATATAGAAGATTTGATTAATTTGATAAATCCCGACATGCTTCAACGTGGCAGAACTATATTTTCTAAAATTCAGAAAAGAAATCTTTCCTTGAATATATACCCACAAAATTTTAGATAAAATTTATCTTTTAGAGTGTGTTTGATTGACAATATTTTTTTATGAAAAATGTATTTTTTTCCACCGTATTTCTTATTTTTCTGCTATTTAATTGATATGTTTTTCCACGGAAAATATTTCATACTTTTGGTTAGATGATCATATATTTCTTAAAAACAAGGGATTTTTATTTTTCAGGTTCTCTCTCTCTCTCTCTCTCTCTCTCTCTCTCTCTCTCTCTCTCTCACATCTATCATTTCTCTCTTATCTACTCACTAATAAAAAATGGACATATATACTATTTTCTAGATTTAAAATTAAATCAATCAAACATATTTAATTAATAATTCACATACAAATAAGTTCTAAGCAATTCAATTGCCTAGAATTTTTTTTTCTCATCTAAATTACGTACACACAAACAAACACACCCTTAAATATTTGAAAGGATAATTATATTCCCACTACAATTTTTATTTTTTATATCACATTTTAATTACATTTAACGTTCTCAATCTTTACTCATTATAGCATTTATATCCCTAATGATTTTTTATAACATTCTGATTCTCAAATTTTTCGTTAGTTAACACATTTTGTATTTAATAACAGTTTATGTCCAAAAAGTTCGTTGAAATAGTGTATAACTTATTTTTTCACCATATCTTAAAAAATTAAATAAGTACGAAAAAAAATTCCCTCATTTCAAAGTATGAAAACAAAATATTTTAACATAAATCGCCATCAAGTACGAGATGTACTAATTAATGGAAGATTGAAAATAATAGTTCGACGAAAAGATTTAAGAAAATAATTGCTACAACGATCAAAGATTGAGTAGCTTAATTATAGTTAAAATATGGTGTAACAAATAAAAATTGTGGTGTCAATATAACAACCCTACTCGAAAATGTCTTTTGTCATCTTTGCTTTCTTGCTATACAACTCTTACCATAACACCTCTTAAAGAACTTTAGATATCTTTGGGTTCTTGAACGGATAACCTTTTGCTAGAGACTCCTTGAAGATTATTAACTCTTTTGACCCAATATTGAACTTAGAAATATATTTTTCGATTTTTAAGAGTAAGTCCAATAATCACATGACTTAAATGTTGCCAACATTATAATTCTAACAATATTAATAAATTTATTGTTATTCACAAAAATATTAAATTTATTATTTTTTTTTCCAATCAAGTTTTTTCGTTCTAGTACAGACATATTACTCTTCTCTTTTTGACAATACAAGAATTCCTTATTACTACGATAAGTTTTTCTAGTAGAAGGTGATCAAATTATATGTTAGTTTTTATTTAAAATTGATTTTGTTTAAGCATTGTCTTCATTTTGGCTTGTGTCGAACCTTTTTTTAATTTCTACTAATAGGTTTGTCTGAGTTACAATTCATTTCTCTCTCTCTCTCTCTCTCTCTCTCTCTCTCTCTCACACACACATTNCAAACACACCCTTAAATATTTGAAAGGATAATTATATTCCCACTACAATTTTTATTTTTTATATCACATTTTAATTACATTTAACGTTCTCAATCTTTACTCATTATAGCATTTATATCCCTAATGATTTTTTATAACATTCTGATTCTCAAATTTTTCGTTAGTTAACACATTTTGTATTTAATAACAGTTTATGTCCAAAAAGTTCGTTGAAATAGTGTATAACTTATTTTTTCACCATATCTTAAAAAATTAAATAAGTACGAAAAAAAATTCCCTCATTTCAAAGTATGAAAACAAAATATTTTAACATAAATCGCCATCAAGTACGAGATGTACTAATTAATGGAAGATTGAAAATAATAGTTCGACGAAAAGATTTAAGAAAATAATTGCTACAACGATCAAAGATTGAGTAGCTTAATTATAGTTAAAATATGGTGTAACAAATAAAAATTGTGGTGTCAATATAACAATCCTACTCGAAAATGTCTTTTGTCATCTTTGCTTTCTTGCTATACAACTCTTACCATAACACCTCTTAAAGAACTTTAGATATCTTTGGGTTCTTGAACGGATAACCTTTTGCTAGAGACTCCTTGAAGATTATTAACTCTTTTGACCCAATATTGAACTTAGAAATATATTTTTCGATTTTTAAGAGTAAGTCCAATAATCACATGACTTAAATGTTGCCAACATTATAATTCTAACAATATTAATAAATTTATTGTTATTCACAAAAATATTAAATTTATTATTTTTTTTTCCAATCAAGTTTTTTCGTTCTAGTACAGACATATTACTCTTCTCTTTTTGACAATACAAGAATTCCTTATTACTACGATAAGTTTTTCTAGTAGAAGGTGATCAAATTATATGTTAGTTTTTATTTAAAATTGATTTTGTTTAAGCATTGTCTTCATTTTGGCTTGTGTCGAACCTTTTTTTAATTTCTACTAATAGGTTTGTCTGAGTTACAATTCATTTCTCTCTCTCTCTCTCTCTCTCTCTCTCTCTCTCTCACACACACATT
>CAIGRB010041271.1:139721-150941 GCA_903798255.1 Fraxinus quadrangulata
TAGAGAAAAGATAATAATGTAAATCATTCAAAATCCAAAAAACGTGTTTTCAGTGTCAAATATGTAAAATTTAAAATTAAAAACTCAAATTACAAGGTTCATCATTTTCAAAGCAAAAATAAATCTAGTCTAGCGTGTTATAAAGAAGAAAACAAAAAATATAACAGTTGTTCATCACCTGGAAATTTTTGAATTCAATCTTGAAGTTCTTGAAATTGAATTTTGATGTGTTCCTTGTCTCCTTTTGCAAATAATTCTCCACACCCATTATATTTTTTGAGAGTTGATATTTATAATCTCTCTAAATTGTCCCAAAAGATCTCTAAAATTATGCATATCATGGTCCAAACGGAGGTTTGCTTGTTGGAATTGAATTCTGAAGGAAACAAAATTTTCTGATTTGACTCTTGGGCGGCTGCTAAGTAGAAAATTGGGCGGTTTCCTAGACATATTAAATAGCCCCTATAATTGAGATTAAGGTCCAGGCGGTGCGACCTATATAATTGGGCGGTTGCTTAGTTATAAAAACTTTTAGAATTTCCCTTTTAGTCATTTTTTTCATTCTTTTTTCTATCTTAGTCATCCACGTTAAATCACTTCGATTTTTGGTTCTTCAACTTTTGTTGAAATGCATGTTAGTCCCCAAACTTCCATCAATTGGCCAATTGATCATCCTACAATGTTCAATTGCTTATAAACGGATCCAAAATTGAAATAAGATAAAATTAATCAAAGTTAAGTAAAATTTAATAATAAAACGGCACAAAAACTTAGTAATATTGTCCAAATAAGTGCACAAAAATGCACTTATCAAGAGTCTCTATGCTACACATGATTACACCCTTAAAAAATGTAATCATATATAAAGTGTTCATTGTTTTATTTATTTTCCTATGTGAGACAAACTATACATAATTTTCCCTTCAACACAAAATCATTTTTCAATTTCTCATTAACATAAACATCATTTTTGATAAGTAAATATATAATTTCGATGTTCTTGCGGATAAGAACATAAATCAACTTTGATCGTCCAAATTGATCGAATGGATCCCACTCAAATTTATGTCAAAAGTGGCTCACTGAGCCATATTTTCCAACCGTATAATGTTCACATGGTGTTTATATATGCGGTGTTAAAGAGCTGAAAAATAAATGTTTATATTCTTCCTTTATTTCCGGATCAATTGAGATTTTGGGTTGTTTCCAGTAAAAACTGCAGTAGTGGTCCTCAACTTATAAGCTTGTATAGAAAATTGGCCTTCAACTTTTAAATTTTTAAATAATCTAATCTACCTTACCAAATAAGCTATTACGGTTTAGATTTACAATGGTAGGACAAACAGATTTGATCACTTTACTATCCAATCTTTGATTTGAGTGAATGAATAAGGACAAACCTCCATCATGGCACGAACCCATAGGCGGCAATTGATGGCATTGATGCCGATTACATACTCAAATTTGTGTAGCATCATTATTAATATGAACAAACAAATATAAAAGAATAATCTACTTGTACATCAATTATTTATATCAAGTTTAATATCCTTTGAGGTGTCAAAATCGAGACCGTTGATTTGAATAAATTTTTCTCTCACAGTGTATAGTATAGTAATATGTAAAGAGAGGGTCCAAAAATAATAATAATAATAATAAAACGGAGTGAATTTTCAAAAAAAAATTTCTTGAGGTACCATACCTTCTATAAAGGTATCCACAAATTAAAGCTTAAACAGCCAACCTTTAACGTTCTGCCATCATTGAAATTATGGATTTCAAATACCTGTTTTTTATTCAAATTAAAATTTCTACTTGTATATTATTACTGTGTTTATTGATACTTTTAACCCTCATTGATCAGATTTAATGTTCTAAACCACATAAGAATTTCTCGGGACGTTACATAAAATGTTAAAATAATTGCATTTATAACAGGCGATTCACGTAGGATCCAAGTGGTCTGATTTGCTTTTGAGTTCAAATGATTAGAAATCCTTCTAAAAAGAATCATATTCAAGCACCAAAATAATGAATCATAACTGAATAATATAAATTAAATTGATTATCATTATTTAAGATACAGTTCTCTTATCCTAATATGTTCTATCCATACATTAGATGTCAGCTCCAGGAGTTCGACTGTGATTTCCAGTCTTCAAGAAGTCTGCGTATCCATTCGCCAAACTTCTTCTCTTAAGGTCCCGGCTTAAAAACATTCACATAACCCCACTGAGAGCACGGATCCATCAGCCAACTCTTTCGGCCTGTACAGCATGCCCCAGGAGTAGCGCAGTTTCGACCAGGCTTGAGAATCTTGCTATCAATCATGTCAAGCACGGGTTCTTCTTCTGCAAACTGTCTGGCAAAAATAGCTCCATTTTGAACCATCTCCTCAGAATTTAAGGTGTTGAGAAAAAGGGGTTCCATCTTAGGGGAGCTATCCCAAATTAGGTTAAAATTTTTGAGAATATATTTTTCCTTTCTGCACGTATTTGGAAAAATATTATTTCTTTTGTTTCACGTATTTTATTGGAAAAATATTGTTCCTTTATTTCACGTGATTTGTTTGTATCTTGTTTTCATTTTGAGTTTGGACATTTTCCATATAAATAGTAGACTCTTCATTCAGTTTTTTAGAGCAGAAATTGTTGAAATTGTATGTCTTTCCATTTGTTGTTTAATAAAATATCGATTCCTCTGTCAATTTTTTTTTCTTTACTTTTAAATCATGTTCTTATTTGGTGAGCGATTAATATTTCATAGTGCTCCATTAACCTCTTCTGATTTTTCACAACACGTGGATTCAAAGGGTTCCAACAAGTGGTAGCAGAGCTACAGGTTGTTGAAATTATTTGAGATTTCTAGTTTCAATGGTTGCTATGAAGTATGACATTCTACTTTTAGATCGTAATACAAGGTTTTCTCAGTGGCAAGTAAAGATGAAAGCAATTCTGGCGCAAATGAATTTGGACGATGCTCTGTTGGGTTTTGATAAAATGCCAACAACTTGGACAACAGAGGAGAAGCAACGGAAAGATCGGAAGGCGCTGTCTATGATTCATCTTCATCTTTCTAACAATGTTCTTCAGGACGTGGTTAATGAGAAATCAGATGCTGGATTGTGGTTAAAACTGGAGCAACTGTGCATGACGAAGACATTGACGAATAAGTTGCATCTAAAGCAAATGTTTTATTCTCATCGCATGGCAGAAGGGAGTTCTTTGGAGGACCATATGGCCGTGTTCAAGGAAATCATCGCTGATCTGGAAACGTTAGAAGTCAAGTATGATGAAGAGGATTTGACCTTGATCCTGTTATGCTCACTGCTCGCTTCGTATTCGTCGTTCAGGGACACGATCTTGTACAGTCGTGACACATTCACCATCGACAATGCTTATGACGCTTTATTTTCAAAGGAGAAGATGGAGCATATCATTGGAGCTAAGGATGAGGAAGCTCTGGTTTCGTACGGTGATCGACGAAAGGGTATGTCGAGGGTAAACTTCAACAATCACTTTTGCTTCTACTACAGGAGAAAAGGACACATCAAGAAGGATTGCGACAAGTTGCATGGTAAAGGTAATTTATCTGCTAATCTGGGAGGCAATCTAATCATTAGGACGGGACTAATATTGCCGAGAGATTTTCGAATTGCGAAGATGTGGTGCTGACCGTAGAGATGGCAACTACTCTTCCATCTCGCCCCGCGCCCAGGGGCTCAGGCCTATCCCCTTTTTTTATTAAAAAATTTCAGTTAAAATACAAATTCAAAATTTTAAGATCTAATGCAAATAATGCTCAAACTAACTATATCAATATCCAAAGCAAGCACTCGAAACAAATAATGTCCAAAATTAATTAATTTTTTTTATTCTTCACGGGACGGGTTCGGTTCCTCTGCTAATTTTTTTCTTTTCTTTACTTTAAATCTCGTTCTTGTTTAGTGAGCAATCAATATTTCATATTGTTCCATTAATCTCTTTCGATTTTTTACAACACGTGGATTCAAAGGGTCCCAACAATCCCCGGAGAACCTGCAAGAGAAAATAATTTCTGAAGTGCAACTAATATGCAGTATGGCTGATTTACCCGTGAAAATCTTGAAAACATCAGGCATTGGCCTCTTTTCTGTAGCAGGAAAGATTTGGGTCCTCCTAGCCAAATAAGTGCCCGGGTCAACTACAATGGGCTCAATTCTTTGACTTCTGCAATGACATTCTGTAAAGTCGATAATTAGTCAATTGTTCAGTGGAAGCACTGCATACTGATGACTCTGAAGCAGAAAGCCGGAAAGGATTCGCCTACTATTTCCATCCAAGATCACTAGGGTGATCAATGAAATTCAGGTTTCTCTGAACAGATGAGAACACATGGGACAAATCTGAAAGAAGATTACAGAACATATCAGAATTAGAACAAGTAGGCAGGAAGTCAAATGTAACAAAAAAACGAAAAAGAATACATCGTTCTTGATTGGCACTAGAACTTTGCAGATGACATATGGAAAGAGTGTTATTGAAGACAGTGCGATAATTTCATGACAAAACACATTAAATATTGTACTAGCAATGTTAGGGCTAAAGATCTATGCAAAAACATAAAATAAGCATTTCGCAACCTAAAGAAACTTGGTAGCAGCATGCATTGCTTCACTCTTGCCTAAAATTAAGATGTGTAATAAAATTCTATCCGTGAATATTATAAATTTGTACTTTATCTCTGTCATGATTTTAAATGTGATATATGGCCATGAAAATATATTGAGTTGAAGCCAACAAATAGATTCCTGAAAACGTTCTAGGCTGACCTTAAAAGATGAAAGGTTTTCTCTTTCAGATCTCTATGAAGTTCACCATCAAGAATATCCACACAGAGTATATTGTTTGGTTTGTGTCCCTGGTGCTAGTGTATTTAGGATGAAACAACTTGCTTATATCAGCTGGTAAAAGAGTTTTAGAAGGTAGATCATTCGTCCCGTTGAAGATTGAATTTAAATAAATAAATGAGTCCCTTCTCTAACAATTTAAGCTTTTAGACAAGATGGTGTAACATGGTATCTAAGCCAGTAGAGTTATAGGGTTCAAATCTCGCTGCCACCATTTATGAAAAAGTGTGCTCACTTGATGGAACTTATATTTTTCCTTATTAAACTTATAGATGCTAAGGGAAATTTGTTCTCATTCTGATAACCATGGAAAATGACTATTCAGGTCTTAGTAAACGATTGGTTTCTAAAATTTCCTAAAGAAGTGGTTAGTATATGTCACCTTCTAAATCATCATCAATGACCATGTGTAAGCAAACTTTCATATTTTTCTCCTTTTCAGTACAAAACAAAAATATGCTAGTATCAAAAGCTATTGATTTGGCTCAATTTCAGGCACTATTGTTTCCTTAGTGGAGAGATCAATCCTGGAACATAACTGCTTGAATCTTGGTCCTAGAAGTGGCTTGTTGAAAGCATCCACAAGTTGATAATTTGTCTGAACAAATTAGAAAAAGTACTTAGACATTAAAAACTAGGCAAAGACGAGAGCAACGTGCTTCATTTTTTAGTGAAAAAACTGGATTATTGCAGAGATGTTATTCTTACATTATCACAGTAAATAGTTGGAGGTTTATGAAAATGCAATTTCAAGCTCGCCGAGTAGATATTGAATCCATGATACCTTTGTTGCATTGGAGGTGACAAGATGATACAAATTGTCCAATGATATTCGGCAGGGCAATGCATGAATAGTGAAAGTTCACTGACAGGATAGGAGATATTAGCCCAGTCAATGGAAAAATACTGAAAGGTGCAAAAAAGGATGAGATATTGTGTAGCATTAGATGGAAGGGTTCATCACGAAGAGTAAGGGATGAAAATTATTGCAAAGGTGATAGCTTATTGAAATTTAAGAACAATGCTGCAAGTACATGGGATTTCAACAGAATTTTGATATGAAAAACACTTGGCGGATTTGTATTGAAAGGAAAAAAACAAAAAAAAACAGGGCAACAGTTATTTTGTTGAAATTTCCTGTACTGGCAACACCCTATTTTTATTCTATTGAAATTCCTTGTACTTGCAGCTTTATTCTTTAAATAATGGACTGAAATTTAAATTTCAGACTTGATCGTCAGACTAGACCCTTTGTACATTTTTATACGTAAACAGTGTCAATTTCGTCAAAGCATCAATCTTTCTCATCAAAAAGTAACATGTTTCTATTATTCATAGCCATATCAATAATCATCATTCAGTATCAACTCTATTAAGTATGAGAAAACAAAAGAAAGATGCTGCTATATTCAAACATTACCATTCAAGAATCTAACTGCCAAAAAAGGAGGGATAAAAGAAAATTCCAACGGTAAACTAAACATACCATCCTGTATTACCAACGGATAATCCATTGTACTTAAAGAGTAACAAACCAATCCCACTCGGCATCCACCTTCAACAAAATTGTGGCCGCCCTCAAAATGGCGGCAATATTCGTGGACCCCATGTGAGTCGTCGGATCCGGCTTCCCCATAAAATCCACATTCCAGCCCGGGCACAGTTACATGATATAATCCAGTTTAACAAAGTGTGATATTATTGGTTATTTGGAACTTGAATCCCAAGTCTAAAGTATGGACTTTAGGTGCCTAATTTATATAAGGCTTAAGCTATTCAACTTTAATAGCTAACTTTTGAGGTACAGTTCTTTCAAGATCTATATCGTGATCATATCTCCCGATTGCAATCGAGTGAGGTGGATGATGATGTCGGCATAACAGTGTTTGTCCGGGATACCGGGATCGTGGACGGTGGTGGATTATCACAGTTTCCATTATGAGATTTGAATCCTACATCGAAAGTTCATCGAAAACATTCGATATGTAAATTTTATAAACTTGAGTTCTTCAATTTGAATAACTAGATTTTGAGGTACGACTCTTCCAAAATCTATATCCAAGTTTAATCATTCAATATTAGTTTCCATATTTAGAAAAATGCTAGAGATTTATTAACACTGTCTGAAGGTAGTTGCCTTTGATCGTGCTAAAGAATGATGTGGGTTTGAGACTTTCGCCATGTTGGGTTTGGCTATAAATTAATTTTTTAGTAGATTTTAATAAAAATTGATAAAACACATAGTTAAAAAGTAGATAAAAGTTATGATTGAAAATGAATTTAAAGAAAATAAGTTTTAAAAAATTCGACCAAATAGGAACTATTATATTTGGTGTTGATTTTAATGTGTAAATATATTTTCGGTCCAACAGAGTCATATGAGTATAATTCATAATTTAATTAATGATCCAAAATTTAAGAATCTCCAATATTTTCGGTGCATTGCGGGGGAAAAAAATTGTCGCGTATGTTGAATAAAATGGTTTTTAAGAAAGTTCAAAGCTCTTCATTAAAGCATGTGACAAAGATCCCATCAAAAAGATGTAACAATGATAAAAATAGACATTATAAATTATGAAAACAAAAGTACAATTGTGATAATTGGAAAATAATTTGAAGCACAGCGCAACCGACTCGGTCCAGATTGGGCTAAACATTCAAGGGCAACTTACAAAAATACCCCTAAAATTAGGGATCTTTTGAAAAATCATTTGAAAAGTATTTTTTTGGAAGTAAAAATTACTGTCACTTTTTTTATTAAAAAGTGACACAATGTCGCTTTTTAAAGTTAAGCACTACTTTTTTATTAAAAAATAATATAGAATCTTGCTTTTATTGAAAATTGATGTTTGTTACTAAAAAAAAGTGACAAAAAAAGAAAGTGATAGGAAAAAAATGACAAACATTATAAAAAAGTACAAAAATTTCAAAAGGTGATAAACATTCAAAAAGTGGCAAAACACTAATCAAAACCTTAGAATCAGTTGAATAAAGTGACGACTAAAAACAAGTGACAAAACACCGATTAAAACTTTGAAATCAATTCAATAAAGTGAAAGGAATTAAAAAATTATAAAAACTCAATAAAGTGACAACACTAAAAAAAGTGACGAAACACCAATCACTTTTTTGAGCGAATTGTATCGTTTTTTAATAAAAGTGACATTGTATCACCTTTTAATAAAAAGTTAAGTGTAATGTCACTTTTAATATTAATATCACTTTTTAATTAAAAAAATAACATATAATATCACTTTCATTAACAAGTGAAGTGAAATACAATGTCACTTTTATTACAAAGTGATGGAAATTTTTAAAAAGTAACAAATGCTAAAAAGTGATTAAAATTAAAAAAGTGACAAAATTTCAAAAAAGTGACAAAACACCCATCAAAATGTCAAGTATCTTTAAATCAATTTATCACCACCGTTATCTAGCAACTCAACTGTTTACACAAACACTATTCCTCCGCTTTCTCTGTCACCACTACTACAATTACTAGCAGACCAAAGCCTAAGCACAAAAAACTATACACATAAAACAAAAGAAAAATGAACTCAAACATGGACGTATTAAAAAAATTAACAAACATTAAAAAAGTGACAAAAAAAAAGTGGCAAAACACTAGTCAAGATCTTAAATTATATCATTTTATACAACTTCAACCACTTTACGACCACTTCACCTTCTCCACCACAACCACTCCAATATCCAAGGCTCCGAAACCATTTCTACCTCCTTTCTCCAATACCCACCAAAAACTAACTGAATAAAAGTTATTGTTCAGTGAAATTATGTTCGTCTACAAAGACAAAACCACTGACTTAAAAGCACGATACAGTGGATGATACAACAATACATAGGCTCCTGGACTTCTGCTATGAAGTAGATAATACTAAGAAACGAAATATTTGCATCTATGTCATTCCCAGACCTCAAAATCACCCAACCTTCCCATTCTCTTCAATTATACCATCTCGATTTTTCATAAAACCATTTTTTTTCCTTCAACTACAATCAATTCAATCAACAACTTGCCTTCCACAGATAATATGCAAATCAAACATTTTAAATTATCAGAAGTTTGACAATGCAAAAACAGAAAATTCCTAGCTAGACATTTCATCAAATGGAAAAGAAGCATCCCACAAACCACATGCTGAACTTGAATCTTCAGAGACAGCGCAACGACAAGATTATGAACAATAGCGGCCATTGCCATTACCTCAATAGAAAGTAATCTTATTTGAAAGCTCTGCAATTATAAATGCTCAACTCTTAGAAAAAGTTCATAATTTGATAATTAACCCTTCAGCAATTTTGTTACTTTCATTGTTCTTTTGTTGAAGGCATCTGTAAGTATTTTATCTCGACTTCCGATTTTTGTAAGTGGTTTGAAGCCCAATTTTTTCGAGAAATCCATTTTCTCGACAGCACTCATATAATGCGTCTAGAGTAGGTCTTTCCATATAGCCTGAGAAAACATTTGTAGCAAGCAAGTTAAATTAACCTCAAATCCCCACCACCCTGGTCGGGCACCTCAGTCGTATGCAGTAGTTCAATAAACGTCCATCGCTACACACCTAGTCGACCAAAACTCAATCTACCGTTAGCTCATCAGCTAAAATGCCAAAAGCAAGAACATGGACCAGATTAGCGTAATGCCATTAGCGTTGTTGCAGCGGTGTCATCGCAGCAATTGTAGTGGCGTGCATGGTGTTTGTGGTCTCTGTTCTCAATTGAGAGATTTTAGGATTTTGGGGTTTTGTTTTAATTTAGGACGGAATTAATACACGTTTATGTGATGTTTAATTAGTTTAGGATATTAATCTAATTGGGTTACTTTTTAGAGTATGAGACCTAATCTCCCCTTAATCTAATGTGGAAACTATAGAAAATCAGGTCTTCAAACTTCTAAATTCAAAATTCAGGTATGAAATTTTTTTAATTAAAAATCAGGTATTAATTGACCTAATTCATCAATCTCTATTCTCACACTACTCACTCACTCACTATCTCTCTCTCCCTCTTCGTTGTCTCCCTCCAAGGTCGTCATCGCCGTCGCTATCTCACTTGCAAAGTTGCTTTCGCCGTCGCTAGTGGTTGGGGTTGAGTGCGGTGGTGTGTCCGGTGTTTGGGGTAGGTGCAGTCTCATGTCTGATCTACGTTCTATCGCTTCTCTTTCTTCAATGTCGACGATGAAGGAGATGAGCCAGTCAACGCTGCTAAGAACGGAAGCTACTGAAAATGGCGACGTTGCTGCGAACGCAACGTCGCGATGCTACAGTCCTTCGTCTTTCCCTTTTTTTCTGTTGTGGGTGTGAGGATGACTAGATGGTGGTAATGTGGCAACATGAGAGGCTGTCGTTTAGAGCAGCGTCACGACAGGTGTATGTGTGTGTGTGTGTATGTGTGTGTGTGCTGGTGAAGTGGAGTTGTGGCGATGATGTTGCATCGGTGTGTGGTGGTGGTGGTGATGCTTTCAAATCTGGTTGGTAGTGGTGGTGGTGGTGGTGGTGGGTGTGTGTGATGTATGTGTGATGTATGTGTGGTGGTGGTGGTGGTGGTGACTGTTGATGCTTTCAGATCTGGTTAGTAGTGATAGTGCCACCGGTGTGTGTTGTTTGACGAGTTGTGGAGCAGATGTGGTGTTGTGTTGTGTTGTTATTGGTGGTGGTGGTGGTGGTTGTAGCAGTGACAGTGGCGATGGGATGAAGAATGTATGTGACAACTATTTGGTTGATTTGTGACTAAGTATTGGTGGTGGATCATGATTTGGGGTTGGTTTTTTGGTGTATGTGACCAACGATTTGGTTCTCTATGACTAATTGTTAAATAGTGATCTTAAAATTTAATAATTTGTGACCAAAAATTTGAAAATATGTGACCGATAGATAAAATGGTGGTGGTGGTGGTGGTTGTGGCAGTGACAACGACGACGGGATGAAGAGTGTATGTGACAACTATTTGGTTGATTTATGACCAAGTATTGGTGGTGGATCGTGATTGGGGATTATTTTTTGGTGTATGTGACCAACTATTTGGTTCTCTGTGACTAATCGTTAAATAGTTACCATAAAATTTGAAAATATGTGGCCGATAGATAAATTGTGACCTATAAATTTTTTGATCTGTGACCAACGAAATAAACTCTAGCCTATAAAATTTTTGATTTGTGATATCGAAATAATCTGTGACCAATTAATTTGATAATATGTGACCAATAAAAGTTGTGATATATAATTATGTATCTTTGACCATTAATTATATATTATTATATTTAATTACTAAAAATATTTTTAGTTAATAAATAAATACCTGATTTTTGCATT
>CAIGRB010041278.1:0-30689 GCA_903798255.1 Fraxinus quadrangulata
ATAGAGGTGAGTATATAGTTTTAAAATATTATTATTAATATTTAATTATGATCTGATTTTTGTAAAAATAAACTTTGTATCAGATTTTTGAAATGTTTACTTAAAAATTCTGGTTCCATGTAATTTTCACCTTTTAAAAACCTAACATTTGATGTGTTTATTTTGGCACCAAAAAAGGTATCCCTATTTAATTTAAAGGTAATTGGTGCAAAATCATTTGACATTTGCCTCTATTGTGAAATACCTCATATCATTTTGTCTTGGCCCAAAACTAAACCTAATGCCCATATACATATAGCCATGTGTTTTTCTTCATTGTGGGTGTGTATTGTGCAAGCAATCATTTTTAACTGTGGCTAGGTCCGAGAGTGGTTTTGAAAAGAAGATGTGACCAAGAAGGGCTTGAGTTGAAAGAAAGGCTCCTGCTGAATCAACTGAGAGTTCAAGATATGAGGATGAGGATCCGAATTAACTTCTTGAAGAGGGAATAGCAGGCGCAAGGGCGTTTAGGCTTGCTTTAGGAGTGAGTACCAGGCGAAAGAGCTAAAGAAATGTTCTAGACAAGACGAGAGCTAGAGAGAGTAGAAGATACGTACAAGGGTGACGCTAAGGCTTCTCTGGCCACTAGGGAGTCATCAAAGTATGAGTCAATACACTTGCTAGCTAATACTGGATCGTCAAAGACCTGATTCTCTTTCTTAATACCGTACGTCTCTCTCCTAAGGTATCTAATCCGAACTCCTTCCCTCACTTCGTTCATGATAGTCGGTCGAGTGGCCACTCTTCCCCTTTATAGTGGAGTTTCGCCTCTTTCCTTGGCCTTATCTTTTGAGCTTCTTGTAATCAAGCGCGAATCAAATGAACCTCCATCCTATCTATGGGCCTGTACCTAAACTCTGAAAGCGAGAACCTCTATTGTCGTCCCACATTCCGAAATGAAAGAAAGCGGTAACTCTAATTCTGTTTATCTTCTTAACAGTAGAGCCACTCCCATTCCTCTCGCTTTCAGCGGACAGACCGAGAAAATTAGTACGCGTGACACCCACTTTCTCATCTGTACGCCTCTCCCTTCCACCCTCCCTTAGTAGTGGTCCTTTTCAAGCAAAAAACACGGGTTTGGGCGACCTCTTGCCTCCATTTCCAACTGGCGAAGGGCAGGTTGGGAGCTGGGAAGAATACGAATCTTGCAAGAGGTGCCATCCTGACCTGGAGGAGGTGATGGGGAAGCTGCTGGTTCAACCGACCGAGGGGAAGCTGCTTGCTGACTTATACTCAATTGAAGGGTCAAGTATTAATCAAATAGTTCAGTTGTTGCGCCCTATATCCTAGTAAAGTTCGAACCGTTTCCAGAGCGAAGGATTTCGATCTTAGACTGAAAAATGAAGCGCATGAACTACCCCTATTGACCTAAAAGGTCAGCCCCAGTCAGTGCAGTCTGGATCTTTATGATTCAACTTCTCTTTGCGAGCTAGCCCGGTGCCCCATAAACCAGCTCTTCTCAGAACCCAGGGGAAAGACTCAAAGCTGTCTCTTGAGCTCGGGTAGCTCCTTCTTAATTGATTGCTAAATCTTAATCGAATTGCCATGCTCTAATCAAGGAGCGACCAATGAAAATAGAGTTACAAGTTCTAGGGCGAAGGACTCTGATCCTGGGTTTTTGAACATCAAGCTTGTGGACAGGCCTCTCTCTTCCTTCTTGCTTCACACCAGCTATTNCATGTTTGTCTTGTTCATTTTTTTCTTTTTTTTTTCTTTTTTTTGGGAAAAAAATGGAATATACCCAACTTAAAAAAGCATTTCCTAATATACTAACAAATTATTTATACACTAAAAATACTATAAAACGTGTAAAACAAATTAAAAATACTGCTACACGAATCTTCTATTTTGAGATTTGCACCTAAAATTTTAAAAAATAAATCTACTTGTACATCAAGGTGTCCACTCCTCTCACATTGGGGTGGGACCCACTTATATAAAATATTTTTTTATTTAAGTGGGTCTCACCTCCATGTGAACGGGGCGTACACCCTGATGTACATCGTGATGTACCCGAAGCAAAACTGAATTTTGAATGGCTAAAACTACGTCAAAACATTAAATTGAGATTCCATTGTACATGCAAATTCAAATTCTATCTTTTTGGTTTTAACATTCTGGGCCAACTATTTAACAAAATCATAAATTCTATAAATTAGAGGTAATTTTCTTTGGATTATTCTTCTTGTAGCGCAAGGAGGACCCTGTGTCCATTATGAATACCATTATAGTACCCCCTATTTACTTGTAACCCACTAACGCCCCCTCCAATAGGGGACACCGTCACCATATATTCATTATAGACATCATTATTGTGCCCCTATGTACTTGTAGTACAATCCATTTTCTTTTCAAGATTTCAATTAGTACATTACAAATAATTTTCTTTTTAAAAATTCAATTGCAGCATCGAGATTTCACATATGAAGTATCATAAATATTGTCAATAATATTGGCAATTTGATAATGTCTCACAATTTGTTACGTAAGCAGTTACAATCAACAAATTATTTCTTCTGAAGCCATGTATATGCTTTCCCAGATGTTAATCATTGTTGCAACGTATATGAATAGTTATGTTGTATCATATTTGTAGTGTTACGCTTTTCATTTAGTACTGTGTTGCGAGACTACCACCAATACATATGTCAAATTACATAATTTTTAAAACCTGCTTCCATGTTTATTAGAATGCATCCAACCATACAATCATCCATATATCTGCACAAGTACACGACAGAATTTGTTAGAAGCTTGGATTCATGGAAACTCAGTCTCATTTCCATTGTCACACGCTGGAAATCCAACGTATATTTACGGTTATGCTACATATACATTATAATTTACACACATATGATGTGATGAAATTTGATTGAGTCATAATTTTTTTAACCAAATAATTTTTCCACTACACCTCCTAAACCATTATGTAACTCATATACAAGCAGCATTATTCATATATTTATAACGATAATTCCTAACAACTTCAATGCACGTATGTGAACACTGGATTAACTACATAATAAACAATATATGAACCACATGCAATTCTAGAATAAAAATATACGAAATGATATATTACAAATCTGAAGATAATTCCTTCACGTAATCTGACAGTTCACGAAAAAGTCCTAAATAAAGATAAATAACTAATAAATGGTTTCGAATGACTTCAAAATGTCGTATCTATAGAAAACATTCATCCTTCCTTCGAATCTGTTGTGGGGATCCATGAAGAATATTCATTCCTATTGCAGGAAAATTGAGGAATTGTAAAAAAAAAAAAAAAGAACGTCAGGACATGTTAAAAAACATACAAAGTGCATCAAAAGTGTGATTTCATTCATATCATGTGACTTCAGAAAAAAAAATTGATAAAAGGTTAGACCACTCATACATACCAAATGAATACAAACCATGAAGAATTATGATCAATCCATTGTAATGAAACTAATGCATTTCCTTATTACTTGCATTACTGTGTCTTAAACACAAACGTTTGGCATATAATGTGTCTTGAACAAAGTCACGTACCCGATTTCATTATATTAAGCCCTTGTTTCGCTTCCATTATTTTAAAAATGCATTCCTCTTATTTTCAATCACATTCTCCAATAAAATTATATTACACGTAAACTCAAAATCTTTCCTTATTTTTTAGCCACACATTCTAAAAAAAACACTATTCCTAAATACATTTTCCTCAAAGTTTGTTTTTAACGGAGTCCAACAGAGGCTAAGAGTTGATTTCACTTGATGTTACTACTTTTAGATTCATTGAAATAAAAAGTATGCAGTAAGAAAAAAGATGGCATGTAACATGTGTACAATATCATGACACTGGAGTGTAACTTGATAAAATATTGCATAGCATGACACTTCAGACATGAAACTCTATGTAACCAACATTGCACAAACCATTAGTAGTAGCGTGCAGTAATGAGGAAAACGCATTTTCATTATCATAATACGAAAGAGAATCAATTTAATGGGACAAGGTCTATAATTGAAAATTTCACCATCTGTCTGTTCACATGTATTTTAAAGGGGTTTCTATATTCTAACTATCATTTGTGAGGATGCTCATCGTATGTCTTGAGTGGGAACAATTGATCATATTACCAATTCAGCATGTAAATTCATTAAAACATAATCAATGGCAAAATTATAACAATTATATTTCACGTGATAACTAAGACAATTAAACATTCAAGTTCAAATCTCTTGTTAACTGTCAAGATTAGTTCAACGGTAATATTTCTTAGGTATCAAAAAAAATACCTCCACATCTTAGAAGGAATGTCCCAATTATGATGGATGCATACGAGAGTCTTCTTTAGGTTTTGGAGTCGAGCCTAACTTTTCTCTTTGCTTGCTTTTGTCAAAGTCAAACTCTTCAAATGTGAAAACTGAAACATGCAAATAACTATTATATTTATTAATGTAACTCGTTCTTTACATATTTCATGTTTCTATCAACAATTTCATATATGAACCTATTAAGACGACAAAGAAGAAGTTTATCTAAGATTCAGAACAACAAATATTAGTTAAAATAATAAAGAAAGACAACAAGGATACAACAAAAACTGGCAATATTTAAACACAAGCACAAAGATTCATGGAACGAAAAATATAAAATAATTATACAAAAAATCAATGAATAAAACAAAACTTCAAGAAGTTTAAAGAATTGAGAAACCGCATAAAAGGAGTTTTATCAAAGATTTAGAACTGCAAATATATAGTGAAGTAACACATAATATCAACAATGTGGAACAAATACTAAAAATCATCAAAAAATAATACACAAAACGCTAAAAAATTCAAGAAAAGATAAGAATTGTACCTCGGTGTGAATTTAGGTGTTCAATTTTGAGTATGAAATCTTGTGTCTAACAAATATGAACCAAAGAACTTTCAAAAAAATATAGAAGTCGAAAATTCTCGGAGAAAAATTCATTTCCACTTCAAAGAAAAAAAGTTCCTGGAAAATTGTTTTGACCTTTAAGTTTGAAGCTGTTTTGTATATTTATATTTGGGATATCTATAACGTTTGATCACGTCTCCAGAGCCAGTGGATAGACTGTGGGAATTCAAAATTTTCGAAGTGAATTGTAAGATCATATAGTTCAAGGCTTTATGGTGATTCAGAAAACCTAGCTTCAATTAGGGCTCGACATGGTCTGATTCGATTCGAATCGAACCAAAATTTTCGGATATTTAATAAATGGAACCATCGGGCCCAAATATAATTATGGAACCGTTCGAGTTCTGTTCTGTTCGGTTCCGTACCATAATTAAATTTTTTATCAGATTTCTAATGGTCAACTATAGGTGGCCGCGGCTTTAATGGGCAGTGGGAGAGGGAAAGTCGGACTCGGCAATTGGGGACTTCGATTTGGGCATGTAGATATAAGTTTTCAATTTATCAAATGATTTAGGGTTAATAACTCAGTGGTTACCGAATGAAAGTATGAAATTAGAAACAGAAGGATAAAAAATTAAAAAGGCCTAGACTTTGACCTAAAAATAAAATTAATAATTGGACCAAAAATTTAAATCAAAAAATTGAATTTAAAAATTAGGTTGGGTTGGGCTAGGCATGGACTTAGCTTGAGAGTTAGAACATTAATCACTAAATTAGTTAATTTGCTAATTTGTTTAAAAAAAAATACAAAAACATTAATTCATTCAATATAAAAAATTAAAAAAATTATTTAAATTCGGTTCTTCAGTTCTAGGTCTAGAACCGAGAACCGAACCTATCGGTTCTCGATTCAGATACTCGTTTAAGTATTTAACTTATGAAGAACCGCTCGATTCAGTTCAATTCGGTTCGAGTTCGATTCGAAAGTTTTGTCCACCCCTATCTTCAGTTAACAATATTTCTTTGTATACAAGTTGAGATAGATGGGGATGAGATCGTGTGATTAGTGATTGAACGAAAGGGATAATATACAGCCGTGAATTGGTGAAATTAGGCAAAATAAGTAGGTCTTAAATGGAGTGAGGGCGAAGAATATTGATAGATTTTTAGGAGTGAAGTGATTGTTTTAATATCATTTATACAATTAAAGTACAATAATAAACGAAATAAAAAAAGGTGTTCGGTAATTTTTAACTTTTTTTGTGTAATGGGGTTAGTTGATGTAATTCCCTCATTTTTTATACGTTTTAGTTTATTTTGTTTATATAATAGAAATAATATTAAATTTATACTACTGTTTAGAGTAAATAAAGATTTTACATATACGAGAACAAGAATTGCCAATTGAAAACTATACAATAAACCAATGAAACATAGAATTTTGTCTCTCTCAAGAAAAAGCAATGGAAGAAAATAATGAAGGTATCAACATTAAAGGAAAAAAATGACATATTACCAAACATCAAACCAATGCAAGCAAATTAAAAAAAAATTAATAACATTATTAATAAACTAAACTATACTAGTGTATAATCCTATTTGATATTATAATAATGATGATGACTCGTACAGAAAGAGTGATTTGAATGATAAGAATGATGACTTGTAAAGCTCAAACCCAAGATGAGGCTCTAACCATCGGCTCTGGAGACAAAATCAAATGTTTCAGAAATCCCAAATATGAACGTAAAAAACAACTTCAAACTCACCAAAAGGGTCAAAACAAATTTACAATTCTCTATGAAGTGGAAATAAATTTTTCTTCGATAATTTTTTACCATACTATATTTTTCTAATATTTCTTTGATTTATATTTGTTAGACACAAAGATTTCATACTCAAAATTGAACACCCATAGGTAAATTTTCACTGAGGTACAATTCTTATCTTTTCTTAAAATTTCTAGCGCTTTGCACATTATTCCTTGTTTCAACATTTATCATATCATTGTTCATATTATATGTTAATTCACTCCATATTTGCAGTTTTCAATTTTTTATAAAAACCCCTTTTATCGTTTTTCTCAATTTTTAGTGTTTTATTCATTGATTATGATCTATTTTAACTCTCTATGGCTGTTGATTTTCTTTATAATTATTTTTAAGTTTTATTTCTTGAGCTTGTGTTTTATACATTTATGATTGCCAGATTTTGTATCTTTGCTATTTTTCTTTGTTATTTCAATTTATATTTGTTGTTTCAAATCTTAGATAAACTTCTTTGCTTTCTCAATAGGTTCATTAATGGAATTATTGATAGAAACCTAAAATATGTAGAGGATGAGTTACATTAGTAAGTATAATATCCATTTGCATGTTCCAGTTTTCACATTTGATGAGTTTGTGACTTTGACAGAGGCACTCAAAGTTGGGTTCACCTTCAAAACCTAAAGAAAAATAGCCATTTGCATGTTTCAGTTTTCACATTTGATGATTTTGTGACTTTGACAGAGGCACTCAAAGTTGGGTTCAACTTCAAAACCGAAAGAAAAATTTCGTATGCATCCACCATAACGGGGAAATTCCTTCTAAAATATCGAGGTATTCTTTTGATATCTAAACAATATTACTATTGAACTAGCCTTGAGAGTTAACAAGGGATTTGAACTTGAATGTTTAATTATCTTAGTTATCACGTGAAATATAATTGGTATAATTTTGCCATTGATTATGTTGGACTGAATTTACATGCTGAATTGGTAATATTACAAAAGCTTTAAAACCATAGCCTATATATGAGGTTTTCTGCACTCAACTTTACACCAATGTATGAAGATTAAAGTTAAAGAGCTCTCATTCTCTTGAACGTTTATGAAATTTCAAAAAAAAAAAAAAAATCTTCATTAATTTCGTTGATAACAAGATGCAGATGGTTAAGAAATCCAGTTTTTTACAAGAAAAAATGAAAATCATGTCTCTTTTGGACATATCTGATTCTGGTGCCCTTTACGGTTCCTGGTGCAACGGCCTACGAAATAATACAAGCAAAAATTTGATCACATGCAATTTGCAGTACAAAGTGAAAGATTTGGGAACCAAGAAATATTCAAATAGATAAAGTCAAATAAGAAAATAAAATATACATTTCACTTCAAACATGCAATCTATCCAATTTTATGGGAAGTACACACGAGATTTGAATCCCAGTTCACAAAATTATTCTACTACACAGATGGTTCAGATTCAACAACAATAAATTTAAGGTCCCGTTCTTGAGATTTAGTCAACAACGAGACATGAAATAGAAACATACCTTGATCACTCCACTGAAATTCCAGAAGAGATGCAAAGTTTTGAGTCCACACCACCACTTATCACACTATCTTTCCACCAGTCGGCACATAACACCTATATTAAAAATGCCAGATCATTGAAGTAATGAAGTCACTTTTATGATTGAGTTAACACTTAAAGGGTGTGTTTGGCACGCAGTACTAAATATGACTTTACAATATAATAGACTATTTCATGTTCTTTTTCTTCCTTAATACTATCTAGTCCAATCCACCTCTACACCTTACCAAACTGGCCAAAAGTGGAAACATTGGATTGGAGGAGTACCTTGTTCTTATGCGAGTCAATCACATGCAATGCAAACTGCAAACGGGAACACATGATTCAGACAAATATTTTGTCGGGGCATATAGAGAATAAAGTAAAAGGAAGGACAGAATTAAATACCGTAGTTCTCAGATCCCATATCATAACTTTTCCATCATATGATGCAGAGACCAAGTGAAACCATGATTTATTGTGCCATTTGCAAGAAGAAATCCAAGAATTATGTTGCGACAATTGAAAGATAGGATCATATTTCCCTGCACAAACAAAAAAAGAGTGTCAGTAATTGGGGATCTCAATGTACAAAATGCAAACACCTTAATGGTAGAATACACACACTTGTATATATTTACGCAGGCATCCAGAGAGAGAGAGAGAGAGAGAAACCTGGCTTGCGAGGATCCCATATTCGAATTGTAGGGTCAGAACCGCCAGCCGCAATAAGGGTAGAACTTTCACCTCCAATATCAAGACAATTGATAGCCTTGCCACAGAACTGAGTGAAGATTAAATAGAAAGTCTGTCAACTTCTATTTTCATTTATAATGACTCCATTTAGAATCTTGCCATACAGAGTTATCATAGCATGCCAGCGAATGGAGCCCGTGTAATTCTTATATTAAGCCATCTGATAAAAATATTAAATATAATAATGCCAGATATGATATCAAACACCTTTGAAGTAAAACACCTTCTAAAAATTAGGAATTTTAGTTTGTATCATGTTACACTGAGCTTTAACAAAATTTTCAAGTCATTTCAAAAGATAAAGCCAAGGCTATAGTTAAAAGTGATCACTGATAATGATAAATAAGGCTACACCTTTCATTTGTTTCTTTTGGCAACACTTCTCTAATAATAATGAATAGATATGACCAAAATTTTGAATTCAAGACCACTTTTGACATTGATCCAGGAGATGATGAGGATTGCATATCCATTATGGATCAGGGCTGGAAATTTATTACTAGTTCTAGTAAAGGTAGGTCTGGATTGGTTAACTTCACATATTTACATTGAGACCTGTCAAAGAATGCCCAAACTGAGCGGCTTTGACAAAAAAGCCTGTACCAATTTTTGAACCGTTTCAAAAAGAATCTAGCCATGATGCACTGACACGGAGACGTGTGGGATACGGTGACACGCGATCTTTCAAAAAAGTACTAACATGACACATCGACGACACATTGATTAATATCTTTAAAATTCTTCATTTACATAGTATAAATTTAATTTTATATTTTGTTATTAATTTTTCTTATTGAAATCTTCTAGATGTAAGTACATATTTATTATTTACTAATAACTTCAAGTTAAAAATATATAATATTTAAAAAAAATTATCATAGTAGAATGTCCGACTAGAGTAGGTATCCAACATATGTCCGACACAAACGCCACCTTATTTGAAGTGTCCGTACAACAAAGGAATCTAAAGACTAGAATGGCTTTTCGGGGGTTCAAACTAGCACCCTTGAAATTGATCTATGTCAATGCTACCTAATAAGTTACAATTATGGTATCGCATAAAGAATAAACAGAAAAAAATTAAAAATAAAAAAATAAAGAAGAAGAATCAAACATTAAAAATTTCTTTTTCTAATTAATCATTATGATCAATTTCAAACTATATTAAAAATTTATTTAAATAAAAGTATTACAGTCTATATGATTCAAGGAGTTCGAATAAGCAAACTGATTATTCAAAGAGTTCATCCATCATACTGCCACATGATGAATGAACTTGATAAAGAGCTTTTCTTAAATTACGACTAGAATGGAAGGTGCCCACAAATGATTTTAACAAATTGTTTTTGATAAAGTGACAGACAGAGGAATGGGAATGAGATGTCATAAAATATATTGCAAGAGTTAAATAGTACCCAAAATGTTGATTGTGGAGCACCTTTTGAAGCTAAATCTAAAATCATATCAACATCATATGACAAAATAAATGAAGTATTGAGTCGAAGTACAGGTTGCTACAAAATATTTGAAGTACGAAAAAAGAAAACACCAGTATTATGTCTTTAATATTTAAAATGGAAAAAAGAACAAGAATTTTATATTTAAATTACTATGCTCCTTTACTTTATAAAATCCATTTTTTAAAACTTATAACAAGACTAAACGTTTAAACTCATATTCGTTCCTCATATTTCTGATAAACGATACCTTTTATTTAGACCTCCAACTATGACACAGAAGTTAAACCACAATACCACTGGGTGAAACACTGACCTACTAACCCAGGGCTTTAGCCAGTTTAATTGACCTAGTCAGGTTATATATATATTTATGGAAACAATACAAAAACATGCATATTGCATGCTACATACAAGTAAATTTGTTTCTTTTTTTAATTTCCTCTTCCAAACCTGCACGCTACAGGTTTGATGAAATATGGGTTTATGGAAACAAGAAAACACACGCTCAGTGCAAGCTATGTACAAGTAAATTTCGCTTTCATTCCTCTACAAAGGGGAAGATGGGGTAGATGAAGGTAGCTCTCTCACCATGTTTAGTGAATCTTTGCCAGTCTCAACATCCCATCTTCTAATAGAATGATCCCATGATGCTGAATAAATTGTTTCATGCTGCGGCCAGATCACAGAAGAGACACATTGCGTGTGCCCCACGAGAGTAGATACAGCCTCCCCCTGAACACCAAAAATGGTGATGAATTTGGAGACAGATTTTGTCCTTGCAAACAATCAAAAGCTACAACTTTTTATTATTCTCATATAACTAGCAGATACAAGTACCTCAGATTGAGGTTCGGCATCTCTGGGACCCTTTTTCTTCTTCTTCACTGAAACTATATCACCTCCAGCATCAGAACCATTTGCCTGCCACAAGTTGATTGCGGAGTCCCAAGAACCCGAGCACACCTAAAGGAAACAGGAAGTACATGGTAAAGGCTTCCAAATTCATCCACAAGTAATATAATGTTGTGAACAAGAAAATCTAGGAGAAATACCATATCTCCAGAAGGCTGTGCAGCAATGCTCTGCACAGCAGCATTATGACCTTTTAGTATCTTGAATGCTCTAATCTTTTTTGGTTGAGCCGACTCTCCTGCATCAAACTTTCATGCAAAATAGATAGTTATCAGGAAATGAACTTTAATGGGGTAGAGACCAACTCCTATTTCTAGCAGAAAGGTATCTTTCAAGTACCTTCCATAACCTCAGAGACCTGTCTTTAGAAGCAGTTGCTAATAATTGATCGAAAGCACTCTCGACTGCAGAGAAAAAAAAATACTACATCAACAGATATAAGAAAAATGTTAAAGGATGCTATCAAATTAATTATCTCCAGAGATAAGTGTATAATGAAATATTCAAACTTCATCATGGAAAGAAAATCAGCTATACTAATATTTAGGTTTATTCCACGTAGTGTCAATCAATGTTTGAGGGACAAGGTGACTGCTGTCTGATTAAAAAATTTCAAGTTCTACTGGAGTTTGAATGGCCAACATCGAGTGAGATGAGAAGTGCAGGGAGGATAGGGGATTTATAAAAACTCCTGAGTTTCAATGACTTTCAAGCCATTTCAATAACCCAGCAGACTTGAAGCAGATGCCACAAGGTTATATTCACATTCACATTGTCCTAAGCAGAACCAATTGGTCCTAGGTCCACCCGGCCCTCACATAAAGCAATCCTCCTAAATTACCATTGAACATAAATTGAGGAATGAAGACAATGATGAAACTTGTAGTATGTTCTATCACAATGTAAAGATTTAATATACATCATAAAACCTATTTTTAGTAAGAGCTCCGCGAATGTGATTTCAATTACATATGCTGCCAAATCGTATTATAGTGAATTTTAATCAAAATTTTGGGGCACCTGGTGTCACTTAGGTTTTAAGAAAACACCAGACATAATTGTTAAACAAAGAGATGTAAAGATTAATTCACAAGTTACAAACATCCCCATGAAAAAAGGGCACACGCATGCATGCACACACGCACAAACACAATGTTAAATAACAAAATCAAATTAGCTAATGATTCAGTAATATGTTCAAAAAGGGATTTGACTTCTACTAGATTTTTGTAATATATAATCACGTGCCTACCGCGTACAGCAATTAAAATTTGTAAAACCAGAATAGCATAAACACTAGCAAATTCAAAATACCCTTGTACCATTTGGCTTGACGACACAAACTGAAGTAATTGGGCCAGTATGCCCTTCTAATACATGTGTACAATTTCCAGCATCTTTCCATATCCTACGAGGTCCCAGCCAAAATTAATTGCAATATCAAATTTTCAGTTATAAACAACCATATACTAAAGTAAAATGATTAATCAATTGAAATTTTTATACTATTACCTTCCCAAACCATCATAGCATCCAGTCAAAATGTACCTGTAACATAAAATTCAAAGAGGTTCACCTTAGTGCTGATGTGATTGGAGGATTAGGGAAGGCAGACGTGAATCCTCCCCCAAATTAGTATTTAAATGAGGAAAAATTACATGTAATTAACATTTGAATGCATAAAAACCACATTCATCAATTTCTGAAAGGTAGAAAGCAAAATGGCATGACAGCCATGCAGGTATAATTCCTACCCGTCATTTGAACCATCGACGGCACTAACCCAATCATCGTGTAAAGAAATATCTTCTCTTCTCGGGGCCACAACTTTGATGTATTCAATTTCTATTACTCTTTCCTGCAGTATATCACCGACCATAGTTTTAAAAAAATGATCATAAGAACCAAAGAAGACAAAATATCATGATGGCATCGACAACTATCAAAGATCAAAAATCTTGAATCACCAGAAATACAGCCCCAGAAATAGATAACTCCTGGTGCTCTAAAAAGTCAGATTAGATCAATGCTATTAACGTTCCAAACATTACAAGCTAAATTCATTTCTAAAGCCATGTGCTTTATCTTTTGGGTGAAGTTCTTCATTAATAGATTAGTAAAATTACACATTGTAGCAACCGATATACAATTCTGTAGTCCAAGAGCTGTACGAAAAAAGCACTAAACACCGCTTCTTAAACAAACTTACAGCAGAAATGCCTTTGGCAAGAAGAAAATCTTCAAGCGACGTCCGAAGAAATCTTCCATCTATTAGAAAATCAAAAGGCTGGTACTGCCAGTTATCAACTCCTGTACATGAATCAGATAAAAATCATAAGCCAACGCAATATAAATTAGGAGCTTCTGGCAACAAAAAGCAATGAAATTCAACAATATATCACTACCAAGAGAAACTAATCAAACTCTGTAACTAGAAGGTAACTCTTGCATTACTGTCAAGATACACGAGTTACTTATTTATAATTTTACAAGCAAAAACCCATTAATTTTAAAATGTTATTCGTTAATTAAAGTCAAATCTCTTTAAGCTTAGCCAAACATGCAATTTATTCCAAAATAAACGAAAAAGAACAAATTGAAAAAATAAAGTAAAATTTTGAAAAAATAGTACCGGCTTCGAGGATATTGTTGACTATATCGGAGAGGCGCAAGCGGGTGATATTCGTAGGAATGGCAAGGGAACTCGAAGGCGCTTTATAAGGTGGATTTAACTTTGTTACGAACCGGACTTGCACCTGCCTCGACGACTCTTGTACGCCGTCAATATCCATTTTCGTCTATCCGTGTGAAATGTGCGTCGGATATCGGATTGGAGTTGAACTGGAAGCGGAGGAGGCAGGCTAGGGTTTTAAATACTAAGAGGAGAAGACTTAAGGGTTTTAACTGAACTTTTTCCGTACAACTGATATGAGCAAGTTAATTTGTATTTGTTCTCAAATAAAATAAGTGAAATTGTGGTTATTTTTACTTTTTAGCAAAGTCAAGCTAAAAATTTCATTCTTATTTTTCTTTTCATTTTTAATCACATATTTTTTTAATAAAATAATATTTTTTATTATATCAATAATTTTTTTTTTTAACCATACATTATTCATCAATCTACTATTCAAAAATACATTCTTTCAAAATAATGTGGCTCAAATACATCCTTAGGGTAAAAGTCGATATTCCTACAATAGAATTAGGCTTTTAGAGTTAGGAGGACAAAATAAGGAGGCTTAAAAATATTCTAAAATTCGAATCGACTTAACCGATTTAATCGAAAAAATTGAGAACCAGGATCAAAATTGGTTTTAACGTAGAGGCCTATATTAAGCCTCTATTTAAAAATTTGTCCCAAAACTCGTTAAATCGATCAATTTTTGGAAAACTCGTGACTCGTTCCTGGTTTAACGTGTTCGACCTATATAAATGTATATATTTTTTAAAATTTTTAAGTGTATATTTTTTTAATTCTTTTAAAAATCAACGATTCGATCCCCTCAACCCTTTGACCACTATCCATTCTCTTTTCCGAGTCAATTTTTAAAACATACAACCATCTTGGTTGCCAAGTCACTGAACTTTCAAAAGTTTTAACTATAGTAACCAAACCTTTTTTATCATATATAGTCCCCAAACTTACAATGTTGTTTCAGTTAAATCACTTTTTCATGGAAATTTTTTCTAATACTCCGGGAGTATGGAGTACTCCGAACTCATTATTATTAAATAGTTGGGACCTAATATTTGATTGAGATACAAACATAAATGAATAATGCACGTGTCAATTAATTAGTGATATGAAGTACCGATTTCTATAATCTTGAAGTATTAGAAATTATTTCATTTTCACATAACATATGTCAATTTAACGATTTTATTGAGATGTTGAATGTTGATGTTCGTGTGATTAATGACCTCACTGATAGGGCACTAATTTGGTTTCGTAACTTCCATCTACATATTTTGATCTTTCTTTTATTAAAACCCACCAATGTATTCATTCAATGTTGAGATCAATGCCATTTAGGATATTATCGTCGTCATTTTCATTCGCCACAAATATTGGTATGAACATCAGCAAATTTATTAAATCAACTAGAGTCACAAATTAGTAACTTCATCGAAATAACTTTGTAAGTTATATGTTTTTCTATATTCCTATTTTTTTAACTAAAAAAATTGATGAAAAGATAAATCAAATCAGTAATTAATTTGAATCACATATTTCATATGATCCACAATTTTTCCGTCATACATTTTATCATTTTTTTATTAAAATCTATTAAAAGTCTGATTTTACCTAAACCAATAAACCTCTCTAATTATGTGAATCTTACCCCGATAGTTTGTATCCAAACAATTTGTCAATTTCACCTATTTGATAGTTAGTCTTGTTTGAACACCATTCTTCAAAACTCTTTTTTTTTTTTTCACAACTCATTTTTAACCGCATATTCTTCTAATAAAATAATTTTGTACATTACCTAAATTTTTTTTCACTTTTTAATCATGCATTCTTCAAAAAAATTCATTTTTACATAATATATTATCGAAAAATGGGGCTCTGAACTTAAATTGTAATCAACATTAATGATTAAACAAAAGAGGCTTACCTATCCCATCATTATATTATTCAATGCTCTGAAAATTGAACTGGATAAATCTATTCAATGAGAGAAATCATGAACTAGTCTAGCGATCAATCATATTGTAACCTTACAATAGCAAATATAGAAATCGATAAAAATTTGGCAAAATAACCAATTCACCAGGAACCGATGAGTAGGACACGAATTTGCCAATTTTTTTGGTTAGCTTTCGAGGGGAAAAAAACAACAGCAACAGCATAGAGAAAGATTGACAATGATGCTTCTCTAACTTTTTCTAAGTTATGCGGAAGACTATCGATCAATTCATATGCACATACTGATGTCTATAATCTATTCTACAAGGAGGGATTGGACATGAAAGCAAAGAACTAAAAATTAGAAACAAAAGAGATAACAAAATGAAGATAAAAGAAGAGATGAAAATAAGGCCCGAACACAAAAACGTTGTTCTCAAACTATATTTGTCACCTCTTGGATTGAAAATGAAGTTTAAAGGGATTATGACAAATGGTTTGCAGGATTAATCAAACCTTATAAATGATTTAACACTTAAATCACTAAAATCTTCTAAAACTTGAAGAACACAAAAATAGAAATTTTGAATATGTAAGAAGGGATCTTTTATTTCAATGATGTGTGGAATAGAATATGTTTCTAAGATTGATAATCATCATCAAACCTTTGAACATTGATCACCTATATATAGGCATCAATAGTCTTCCACGAAATGGTACCAAAATCAATTGAAAAGTCACCAAAATTCAAATAGCAACAGCCATAAACGATTATTTTGGCCTTTTATGCTGTCGCATAGTTCAACACTATACGACTGCATAGTTCTTTTCACGACAAGGACCGCAGCCGAGACCGCATGGGCCAAAATTTGGCATCCAATATTGATTTTTATTCTACATTATTCCATAACCATTTTTTATCAATTTTGAACAATATTTTTAACAATCCCCCTTTTGTTTAAAATTGAATAAAACCTCATATTCAAAATTATACAATACCCATGTGTAAGGATTATATATCTTTTGATTTGAATCTAACCATAGTGTAATTCAAATAAGGTAAAGTCGAAATTAAAGGTAGCTGAAATCTTTGAACCAATGATTTCATATGACAATATCGGTAAGAACACACACACAAGTATCACGTGTCCTCAAATTCCTCAATCTCGCTTAGCGCTATTTATGGCATTGTGATCATCCTTTTGAACAAATTTTAAAGAGAGAAACTCTAACTCTCTATTGAAGCGGTACCACCTCGAATTTTATTTAGGTGAAATTCTTCTAGTATTTTTATTACTTTTAAATATACTTATACTTAGTACTGCATTTCATNTTTTAGAGATACTTGTCTTAGTACTGAACTTCATCAAGAGCTTAAAGCTCAACCTCCACTTCAGTAACAACCAACATTATTTTAACTAGAATAAGGTTATTGCGGATTACATAATGCTAAAACTATCCATATATCGAATGACTTATTGTTACTCTTTGAACCCGTTGATTATTTTTTGAGTAATAACAGGTAGGGTTACTATTATTGATGGACTTTTAGTTCAAGAGTTTCAACCCCATTTTACTCGAAGTAGATGCTACTAAATCTCTATTTAGAGGTTTAAATGATCTGCTAAATTTTCAATTGACTTAATATAAGTTAGGGAAATTATTATATCCTTGATTAATTTCCTTATGTAGTCATATCTGTGACTCATTTGTCTAAATTTTTCATTATATATCTCGTTGTATGCTTTTGCTAATGTGGATTGACTATCGCACATGATAGATATTGATGATGTAATATTTGGTCTCAAAGGTATCTCATAGAGTAGATCCTTAAGTCACTCAACTTCTTTCTCGATTTCTGATAGTACTACAAATTCAGATTCCATAGTCGAATGTGTTATACATATTCGCTTCTTCGATTTCCAAAAAACAGTACCACCTCCAAGAGTAAACACCTAACCAAAAGTGGATTTACTCTCAACCGTGCTAGATATCCAACTAGCAACTGTAAATCCTTCCAATATAGCCGGGAATTTAGTGTATTGCAGACCTATGTTCTTGGTTTTCTTTAAATATCCAAGAACTCTTCCAATGACTTTCCAGTGATCATTGCTCGGATTACTAGTAAACCTACTAAGTTTACTAATTGCAAATGCTATATCCGGTCTTATGTATTGAACAGCATACGTAAGACTCCCAATAGCACTTGCATACTTTAGTTGAGCAATTTCTCTTCCATCATTCTTTATTAGCTTTGAAATTGGATCAAGAGGGGTATTACATTCTTTTAAGTTCAAATATTTGAACTTATCTATTACACTTTCGATATAGTGTGATTGATTTAAATGATAATCCCCATTAATTTTAGTAACTTTGATACCCAAAATGGTATCCACTTTTTCAAAATCCTTCATCTTGAAAGTGGAAGATAGAAACAAACATCTTTATTTCTTTTATTTCATCCATGTGATTACTCATAATTAACATGTCATCAACATATAAACAAATAAATATCACATAATCAACACATACTTTAGAATATAAATATTTATCTACACTACTATGTTTAAAACCAAACGAAATAATAGCTAAGTCAAATTTCTTAGGTGCTTGCTTCAATCCGTATAATGACTTGACTAATTTGCACATCTTACATTCATTTTCAGGTAGAACAAACCCTTAGGTTGTTCTATATAAACATCCTCATTGAGACCCCGTTCAAGAACGTCGTTTTGACATCCATTTAATGAACATGCAAATCATATATCGAAGCTAATTGAATAATATCCTAATTGATGTTAATCTAGCTACCAGCGCATAAGTATCAAAATAGTCTATTTCTTCCTTTTGTCGATAACCTTTAGCTATTAGTCTAGTCTTCAAGGTATTGAGAGAACCATCAACATTGTACTTTTTACTAAACATCCATTTAAACACAATAGGTTTGGATCCGGGTGGTAAATCGACAAGTTCTTAAGTATTGTTAGACATTATTGAATCCATTTCATCCTTAATTACATCTTTCCAAAAATGATATTCCCAGAATTCATGGCTTCTCTATAAGTTTTAAGATCAGTTTCCACTTGTAGAACAAAAGGAATTGTTCTTACAACAATTTTTTTCATTTCCTTCTACTAAGTAAAACGAAATAAGTTGAGAGTCAATTTCATCCCGTCCTAAAGATTTTTCAATTCGAGTTCTTTTGCTCCTTTGAGTTTCACCAGATTCATTAACATCTTTAGAAGATGGTTCATCTTTTGTTCCACTAGAGTTTGGGATTTTCTTATTAATTTCTCTTAATTTATTATCCAAAGATAGTGAATTCTCAAAAAACTCTACATCGCTAGATTCAATAATCACATTGGACTCCAAATTCAACAATCGATAAGATTTGCTATTGCTAGCATATCCAACAAAGGCACATTTGATGCCTCTTGGACCTAACTTGGTTTTGTTAGGATTCGTGTCATTACAATAAGCAAGACACACCCCTCCCCCACACTTTGAATTATCAAATGTTCGGTTTTCTTCCTTTCCATAATTCGTAAGGAGAAACCTTAGTAAATTTAGAAGGAACCCTATTTAATATCCTACATGCACTCAACAACGCTTCACCCTATAAATTAAATGACACCTTGGCATAAATCAACATGACATTAATCATTTCAAATAAAGTTCTATATTTTCTTTCAACCAAACCATTTTATTCGAGTTTCCTAGGTGTAGAACATTTGATGAACTATGCATTATTGTTCACAAAATAAATTAAAATCACTAGAAAAGTACTATTCTCCTCATCACTTCTTAGAGTCTTCATTTTCTTACTTAAGTGATTTTCAACTTCATTTTTATATACTTTAAACATATCAAATGCTTCATATTTATGCTTCATCAAATAAATATACGTATATATAAAGTGAGCATCAATAAAAGTAATGAAATACCGATTACCACCTCTAGTTAACATGCTATTTAATTCACAAATATCAATATGAATTAATTCTAAAATACTAGAAGTCATATTAATACTTTGATAAGACTTCTTAATCATTGTAGATTATATACATGTTTTACATTTATATGCATCATTTTGATTATATGATATCATGTCACATTTCAACATTCTTTTCATAGTACGTTTACCTATGTGACCTAATCTGGCATGCTATAATGAAAATGAGTCAACAATATAAGTAAAATCAACTTTATTATTAAAAGATTTGTCAACGGTACAAAGCTTGACCATTCATTCACTAAAATAGCCATTTCCAACAAATTTCTAATAGTTCAGATGTATGTTGGTTCAACTATCTCTCATGTTAATAGTTTGGATATTTCTATTGGTTATAACTTGCCTTTTAGACATAATCATAGAAAGCCCCCAAATCGATATTCACCAGAATCAGAGGAAAAAAGATCGAAATATCCAATTGCCAACTATGTATCGACTCGAAAATTAGAGAAACCTCTCAAGGCATTTGTATACAATTTGTCTGTATGCTAGGTTCCCAACGGAGTACAAGAAGCCTTAGAAGATTCAAAGTGGGCTCAAGCGATAAAAGGAAGAAATGAAGACACTATAAAAAAATAAAATATGGAATCTTGTTCCATTATCAAAAGGAAAGAATACAATAGGGTGTAAGAGGGTTTTCTCCATCAAACAAAAGCTGATGAATCCTTTGAAAGATACAAGGTAAGACTTGTGGTGAAAGGATACACACAAACATATGTCATAGACTACCAAGAGACATTTTCTCCAATGGCAAAGCTAAACACTGTTAGGGTCTTATTATCTCTTGTAGCAAATTTAGATTAGCCACTACACCTGTTTGATGTAAAGAATGCCTTCTCTAATGGCGATCTTGAAGAAGAAGTATATATGAATATGCTGTCAGGATGTAGTGTTTTTTTTCAAAATCAGGGGTTGTATATAAATTGCAATGATTATGGTATGGACTAAAACAATCACCTCGCGCATGGTTTGGTCATTTTAGCTTGGCTATGAAGAAGCAGGATTTTCAACAAAGCAACTCAGATCATACTTTATTTTTAAAGCATAGACATGGAAAGGTAACAATACTAATAATCTATGTGGATGTCATGATTATTATAGGAAATGACATGGAAGAGATCAACAGGATTTAGAAAACTTTGGCAAATGAATTTGAAATGAAGAACCTTGGGGGTCTAAAATATTTCTTAGGGATTGAAGTAGCCAGATCAAGAAAAGATATATTTCTTTCCAAAAAAAAATACGTGCTAGATTTATTATCTGAAGTGGGACTTCTTGATTGTAAGCCAGTCGATACTCCAATTGCTCATAATCATAAGCTTGCAGAATACCCAGATCAAGTCCCAACTAATAAGGAGAGATATCAAAAACTAGTTAGCAAACTAATTTATTTATCCCATACTCGACCAGACATTGCTTATGCAGTGAGCATAGTGAGTCAATTTATGCACTCACCAAGTGAAGAGCATATGGATGCAGTAATTCGAATTCTCCGATATTTGACATCTGCTCTAGGGAAAGGACTCATGTTCTCCAAGAACAACCATCTCATTGTCGATGGCTATACCGATGCAGACTGAACTGGGAGTATCTCTGATAGGAAGTCTACATCAGGCTACTTCACATTTGGAGGAGGCAATCTTGTCACATGGAGAAGCAAAAGGTAGTGGTTTTATCAAGTGCAGAAATTGAGTTCAGAGGCATAGCCAAAGGACTCAGTGAACTCCTTTGGCTTAGGATATTACTGACAGAGATTGGCTTTGCACCCAATGTTGAAATGAACTTATTTTGTGACAATAAGGCAGCCATAGACATTTCCATAATCCAGTTCAGCATAACAGGACAAAATACGTTGAAGTGGATCGACATTCATCAAGCAGAATCTCGAGTCCAAGATAGTTCAATTCCCATTTGTTAAATCTGAAGACCAATCAGTGGATATACTGACGAATGTTGTCTCCAACAAGGTCTTTCACAACTCACTTAATAAGTTGGGCATACATGATATCTATGCTCCAACTTAGGGGGAGTGTTGGCGTGAGTTGTTAATAATACCATATTGGAAAATAGTAGGTATTATTAATTACCTAGAGTAGGTATTATTAATTACCGAGCTGTAATATGAAATTCCCTTTGTTTAAGGGTCAATCGGATTCTTAGCCTAGATTAGCTCTCTAATTTTACTCTCTTCACTATCTATGTATATGATGGTATTCATTCAAAAATAAGAAATTATTATCCCTTTCTTAGCATTAAACAACCTAAAGTAGAAATTGGGTGGAAAATAAACACTCTCATAAAGTCCGTGTCGTTAAAAGATACTATCTCATTTAACAATGAATGACAACTAAAATTATTACTGGCCAAGCCCCCTGTTTGAGCCAAATTCTTTTTCTCATTCATCTACTCATTTTCAATCACTCATTCTTTAATAAAATAATATTTTCTATTACATCAATAACTTTTTCTTTTTTTTTTCAACCACATATTCCACATCATATCAACAGTAAAAATACATTCTTACTCCCAAAATGTGCACCAAACGGGGGCTAAATCCATGATGAAATGAATATAGTTTGGTTTTGTTAGTCTTTGAAGGTTTATTGGTGAACTTTCTTTAGTCAACTGGATTACCAGTAGCTTCCATTAACAATTCACTATTTAGATTCTGTTAAACACATATATCTAGAATATTCATGTTTTTACCTTCTTTTTCTGTCTTCTGCTATCAAATCCTCTTGACCATACACGCCATTTTAGCTCTCTCCTCTTTTTTACCATGAAAAAAGTTAGTCTTCAAGGTGAACAAAATGTTCCTACAATATTATTTCCTTCTCTTTATTAAATTTTCAAGAATTACTCTTTGCTGACCGATGTTTTTCCTTCGTCGCAGATTGGTAAAAGACGGAGTGAAAATTGGGTCGTTGAAGTCAGAATCTAAGGAACCTGAAAAACCACAATTGGATTCAAAACCTTCTAATGCAACACAAAAAGCCTCCGAGATGAGATGGTTTTCTTGCTTCTCCTGTTGGCCTCTCCGCCGTTGAGATATCTAGATACTGTTTGTATCTAGTTAATATCTGAATTGGCATTCTGGGACTATTAGCATAGAAGGATGTTACATTTTTTACTCGCTGTGGTTTGTGTAAAAACGATAGGCTTTTGGTCTGAAACTGGTTGCCTATCTCTGTTCTTTATACTTAAATGGATTGCAATATTCAAGTTCGGTTTTATCAAAATTTGTCATAGAATGACTACTACATGTCAAGAGTGTGTTCTCGTAAACGAATTATGAGAGGCCTCTCTAGAAGAATGGGCAGAAAAGAATTCATATAGCCGATCTTAAGTTTATTGCTTAAACTACAAACAAATTCAACAACTATATACCAATGAAGTAATGAAATAATTTAGGGATGAAAGGAAATTTCTAATTATTTGATTAATTGAATCAGCAAATGCCTACTTTCATCTCGAGTAAAAACTAACACAGTGACTAATTTATCCTTAAAACAAAACTGTCTTTCCATTTTACGAGGTGTCGATCGACCCTCGACTCAACTGCACAAGATACTGTTTCACCATGCAGACACTGATCGCTGGAGGCTAAGAGCAAACTGAAGGAGGACAGAACTGCGGCGACCCTTTCATGGTAAAGAAAGGAAATGAAGGTCTAATTTGCTTTGCTTACAAAGACACTGGGCTCGGGTTCCGTTCTGCCTTCCTTCCCGGCCAAACACTCCCATAAAGCACAAGTTAAGATGTGAAAGAACTATGGTAAAGAAGCATATAAATGGAAAAAACAGCAATATAAAACCAAAGAGGAGGAGAAATCAGCGGAAAGAACTACTGTTTAACGGTAATATCGCAATCCAAACATAAGATTCTTGTTCACCCAAAGACAGAAGACAAGAACCATGCGAAAAAACTAGACTTCTAACCCTTGCATTACAGTTTTCAAGACACAGCATAAACATTAAACATTATTATAACACGAAAGGAGAAGGATTAACAACTATGTGCCTCATCGGGTTTTCCACATTGCCACCACCAGCATGCTCGACAAATTCAGTTGGCGAGTAGAAGTTACCATGACAAACACATACAATTCTCACCTCGTCCCTCTTCTTGTAACGGTATAAAAATCCTTGAACCCTAGTACCATTCGGGCCAGTTGCTCTTGTGGAGACAAGAGGCATATCCAGCATGACATTCTTGAGCGTTGCCTCATTTGCATCATCAGTAACGGCAGTTCCTACTATTGTTCTCTGGGGAATCTGGTTTGGTAAAGATGGGACACTAAATGTGCGATTAAACTCGGCGGCCCTTTGTGTTGCTCCTGTAGAACAGTGATACAAATGAACAAAATAAACAAAAATAACAAGTTAGTTTCAGCAAAAGCTCGATTCATCAAATTTATATTGCCAAAGATGATTTTCAAAGTTATTGTTTACTAATAAAACTTACTTTACCAGCTAGAAAGTGACTTTAAGCACAGCAAACCTGCATGCTCTAAATTCCGAATATTATCCAGGCAACTCCGAGAAGGAAATCAATTGAATGGACATATTTTCAACTGCTATAACTTGAAATATGACATGGAATGGAATGTAATGGAATAGAATAACAATTTAAGACAACTATATTATCCCATATAATAACAATTAAGACAACCGTCTCCACCCATTACAACTTATGTTTTTCAGTGGAGAAACAAGTTCGACAACATTTAACTCGCCTGAATGTCAACACTCTAGCCGTTTAATCACATCCTTATAGTTGATGTCAATAACCCAGCAGCAAATTCTCTAAATACACATTTTCCAGACACAGATTTTTCATGTTAAAACAAACTTGATAACCGCAAAAAAAAAAAAAAAAAAAAGGCCTACAAATTTATAGCATTTAACTAGGGAGCCCTTTATCATCTTGCAAAACCTAAGTCGATCAGGCATTGTGCATTATTATTTCATATCACTTTATGCTAGAGTATTATATAACAGAGGAGAGACTCAAAACTAGTAAAGGTGGATTAATAACAACTCCAAATAATAATCTTCAAAACCGAATTTACATGATGAGATATAGTGCTTAAATCTTTCAGTTTATGAATTAAGACGTTGCACTTAAACCAGAAAGGGCAGTTGAGAGGAGAAAAAAATATGAAAGTTGTCAAGAGTCCAAACCCCGAGTTCAGCAATATACTAAGAAGATAAAGATGAATGAGCTGCAGATATGGATCAACATATAAAACCTTCTTGAGGAATGATTTTTCCCTTTTCCTAGTAGAGATTTATTTTAGAAAAGGAAACCAATTTTTTTCAGAATGCCTATTTTTCAAGGTCAAGATTAAAAATTACCCTGTTTCAAATATTTTTGACAAAACAATCGTCTAGTTATACCTAATCCCTCTACTAGAGCCTTGGTTGAGCTAATGCGAACTACAATTGTTCTTCTTCTCTTTTATTCTATGCCTTCATATACATACAAAACCTCTGAATCGAACGCCAGAACCAGTTTCTTACATTCGCTCCTTCCAAGATGTCCAGTCAGAATACATGTTTTATACAGAAAGCTGAAATTAAACAGAGGGTAGTTTTCATATTTGAATGGAGGGACACTAGGATTATGAAAGATTATTTAAGAAACAAAGCATCAAATGAAAAAGTTCTCCAATAAAGGCTATTCTTTTATTTACACTCAAAACTCTAGTATTTATCAAGAAATTCCCTGAACAGCAAACAAACTACCGAGCAGGTCAAACTCTTGCGCACTAAATTTCGTTTCTGCCAATAACATGCTAAAGTGGTGAGATATTAGTACCATACACCATTATTCTCAATCAATCTCACAAGTGACAAGTAATTCTCATAATTACTATGCACACATCACCAACTGTACAAGGTGCCTAAAAGCCAGTTTTCCAATTACTCCTAGTTCCGAAAAGACGAAAAATTGCCAACCCTCTTGAACAATAAAAAGGGATCCCATAATGAAGTTTGGGAAAAGGGGATCGACAGTGTAAAATATCTGTAAAACTACTCTCAAGTTAAAAAAGGAAAAACTGAGATTTTGTTAATTAACTATGCCATTTAGCTTAGTTAATTCAGATGTATTCAGTTAATTAATGGGTTAAAAACCTACTCATGCTCGCAGATGGTTAAAATGTCGATATTTAGTCATTAAACATTGAATTGTTTACCCTCTTAGTCACAAAAGTCAATTTCATTTCACAAGTCCAAACTAACGGCAAGGTCTAATCATTTGTGTCCCTGTAAGTTCAAGGATGTACCAGTTCTAATCATGGTGTTGATGTCCTTATTCTTGTTCTATTGCCTTTTCCCTTGAAATTAATATCTTCGATAGTGTGAGGGCATTGACAAATTACACAGTGAATTGCTTCATTCTCCAAGGATTTTGTAGTTTGCGTCTAAACCAGCGAACCTATCTTCACAATAAAATTATTATATGCTATCTATAGTGGATTATTGTGAGTGGAAATTTTGAGTACGAATTATGAGAGAAAATGAATAATGTACAATGGAGCATGTGATTGAATTAGCACCGGAGACATGCCAAAATACTCTTACTTGTAATATAGAGTTAAGAAGTGGATAGTGATTTATTTGATTTGAATTCTTTCAACATCAATTCTTTCGCTCTCTGAGTTCAATCATGTGATAGCTTCTAGTTCCAGGAATACACATAAAGACTTTAAGGTGCTTATAAGGACAAGCTCTCATCCACATGCACTGACGCCCATCTTTCGCATTGGGACAAGAAAAAAATTGCTTTTCTTTCTCTAAGCCAACTTCACTGTGAAGTTTAGAACCAATTACCATCCATATTTTATTGATATAACCAATGATTGTAAGGGATATAGGCTAATAAATAAGTTCCACAACAAGGTTTTAGTTTTCGCTTCATTGACTAGAGTTGAGCATTGACCATAACTTGATAAGCATTCATCACACCATTCATTAGAGCATAAAACTTATACTTCGAGGAAGGGGTGTCAATATGGCTTGCCAATTTGGGCGGCCCGTGACTCAGCCCAGGAAAAGCTCGAGTCGGCCCGACTCACGGCTCAGTAGAACCAAGCCGAAGCTCGGGTCAAGCCCCATTTTGGGGCATCAGCCTTAGCCCTGTGCTAGCCCGAACGAGCCGAGCCTTAAAAAAAATCAAATCAAGTAGCTACATGTAGCTGACTGTAAGGCAACGTGCTGCATGTGTTAAAATTTTAAATTGACGTGCTGCCTACGTTAAAATTTAAAATTGACACACATGTTAAATCACATCAAATTCAAATTTGAAATTTGAAATTTAGATTTAAATTTGGTTGAAACAAATATAATTTTTTTTTACTATAAATATCAATATGAGGTAAAATTTTGAGTTTCATATCAATTTATTTCAATTTGAGTTTCATATCAATTTATTCTAGAGATAGAACAAGAATAAATATCATCTTTCGTATTAGAACATCAATAGTTCGTGATTTAAAAGGTAAATAATGATATCCACTTTCTTAATTCTCCGAAAGTTCCCTGTCATTTAGGTGGGAAAGAGAAGATATGGATCTTATGTTGCTAGATAATGGAGACAATTCATAATTGACAATAAAAATATGAAATATTGTATTTTGTGATCATGGTGATAAGGTTACAATGGTGGGCCTTATGTCAAGGTGGTGGGCTTACGCTTGCAATCAATTTGTGCTATTAGTGCACTAATGGCAATGGTGGCCTTGCATCGACAGTAAGAGGCTGGCTCGGGGATAATGGAGTTTACTGTGAAGAATATAATGTGTCACATCAACGAGTTTGTGTGGATAGTGCATTTGCATACAAAAGTTCCAAAATGGAAGGAGAGGGGGCGAGGAAATTCTGATAACTTAAAAAGGGAAAATGTCAAAGGTAGATGAAGATAAATGCCTAAATAGGTGATTCACCCAGGGACAATGAGTTCAGTTGTTGGCCGACTCTCGAAAAAGGGTATATTTTCTTTCCAAAAAAATAGTGTTCTCCATGTTGCCACTTTAGTAAAAAACCAAAGTGAATTAGAGATTCTTCGCCACAAACTTGCTTACCGATGATGTTTGAAGGTCCAAACGGGGCAAGGGGACATGTTGAGAATTCCTCTAGAATATGCGGGCTAGCTTTTCAATGATAATATTAAATATGGATCATATTGCAGATGTAAAATGATGCTCCAAATTCTCCTAGGCTTCTAACTTGAGGTGCTAGAGAATGAATTGCACCCAACTTGAGATACTTCAAGATAAGTTGCGCCGAAGGAGAATTGATTATAGGAAATTTCAAACTTCTATTTATTTTTAACGTTAGAAGCGGTTTCATGATTTTCATACTTCACACGTGAATGAATGTTTTTATGAGTTTCCATATAGACGTCCACATGTAATTGACACATCTTCAATTAAATAGAGCTATTGGACGTCATATGTGACAAATTGGTGATAAATTTTGTATAAGCATCCCCTCAATTCATGCGTTATACCTTTCATACTTTTATGCCTATGTTGGCGTGTCTGAAATAATAGCACGACTAGATTCAAGTTTCTAAAATTTTCTCTAAAGAAAAATATTAAATTTGTATTACCATCTTTAAGCGTCATTGCTCTAATAAACAATAATGACTTTTGTGACCAATCTTTGGGAGAGAATCATATCTTTCTACGAGGTGGAGAAATACTGAAGGGTGGTGCAAGCAGAGTTGAAGATCTACACTTTTTAAAAATAAGAAACCCAACGGAATTAGAGCATTCCTCCTCATGTATTATCACTAAATCGCAAACCCCTCCTCCAAAAAGAATCAAAATAACTAATTACAATAATCGGAATTAAAAAGCATTACGCATCCATTTACTCTAATAACTAATAGTGGCTTTCGTACACAACATATGGAAGATTCAAACATATTTTTCAATAGGGTCAAGAAGCTGAAATATTGAAGGATGGTGTGAAAGGAATTAAAGATCCACACTTCCTAAAAATCAAGAATGCGGATGAAATTGAAGGATTCCTCGTGTATTCTCTCAAAGACTCTGGTGAACTCCTCCTTCAAATGAAATCCAACGGGATTAATTTGAAGTGGCTTGTGAACTTATCTTGTGAAGATTCTAAGGGATCTTTTTGCAAGGTCAAGCAAAATATTCACAATTCTCCAAACCGAAGACGTAATAGGATTCCTTCTTAAGTTTTTCCTTAGAACTTCTGGTAGAACAAGAGAGAGAGAATTTGTTCTCTGGGTGAACTCCAACGAGATCTATAAAGAGAGGCTTTGAAACATGCTCTCGGAAGATTCAAATGGATATACTGAATGGTGACACAGGGTGGAAAATCCACACTTGCCTAAATAAAAAAAAGAAACCGGAATTATACGAGTAGGACTCCTTGTCAAGGATTCCCCAGCGCTTCTGATAGCACAACTCACACGGCATTCATCCTCGATCAGAAATCCAATCGATCCATAGATAGTTTTTCTGGACCTAATATTCAAAATATGCAAGGGAACTTTCTGCAGGGCTTAGAAATATTGAAGGGTAATGTGAGCATTCTGAAAATTGACACTTTTCCAAACCAAATAGCGGCAAAAATTATAGGAATTCTTCTTAGGCATTTCTTTGAAGCTTCTGATAGCACAATCGAGACAACATTCTTTCTCCTAATGATATCCAATAGGATCCACAAAGAGCAACATTTTGTTTATCCATAAATCCAATTGTATCCATTGGATTTCAGTGCCCAATTCGAGCTTTAAAGGAGAGCCCGTTCCACGATGCCAGAGGAAAGGGGATTCAAATATATGAGATTTTATGCAAAGAGAGAAATCAAGTATCCAGAGGTTCTTTTCTTTTGTTGATTTCGAAACTTCTGGGTGGATGCAATTGGTAAAATGAAAAACGACCAATCAATGGAAAGTAGGGATGTATAATTATTGAAGAGGTTAAGTTAGACTATAATGAAAAAGATGGATATTGGGAGATTCAAGAGGCGGAGTTAGGCTATGATGGAAAATCTGGATGAATGGTGATTCAAGAGGCGTAGTTAGACTATAATGGAAATTAGGATCTCTGGAAAATCAAGAGGTGTAGTTAGACTGTGATGGAAAATAGGATCTTTTCGTGTTCGAAGGCGCAACTCTTTCTAACTACACAAAGAACTCCGGAAAAACCAAGCTCCGACTGATCCATGGCTACATGGAAATGCAGTCTAAAAAAGCAACAAGGTATGAAATGGATTCAGAGAAATGCCATGTACACCTTTTTGTATACACCATTTTTTTTACATTATCCAACTTGTTGACAAATGATTGGACCAAAAAAACTGTGTTGTTTTTAAATTGTCCAATAATGTGTTGTCAAGTGTCAAAGTGTAAAACTTGGTGTACACCATGACCATGATGTACATCAAGCATGATTGATTTATTTAACATTTGATTGAAGCCCGGATACGTAAATGCAAAATCTGAAAAAGCAACAAGTCAAGAAACCATAATAGCATTCAAGGAAGACAAAATAGAGAAAAGCATTCGGTTCAAGCTCAGAGCTAATGACAAAAGTCGAAAGCCATCCAAATACACGTTAGTAAGCAAAACTAGTCCAAAATAAGTACAAGTCCTCCCCTCTACCCCACAAAAATAAAGAACATTTTCATTTAAG
>CAIGRB010041306.1:0-11263 GCA_903798255.1 Fraxinus quadrangulata
AATTGTGGAGGTTCAATCCAAAACGATGATCTACATCCCCCGTTACCAAGCTTTTTGTCATGAGCAAGGTTGTTTCACTATATTTGATTGACTTATAATGCAATCCAAACTCTTACAATGCTTTCGATAACTTACAAACAAGGAGCATCGACCTTTGTTATATTTGAGCTTTAAGGGACCTCAATATGACCCCACAAATTTGATAAAAAATGATTTTACAATTTAGAACTGCTCTCTTAATAAATGATATAAACAAATTAACTACTAAGATAAAAATAGGCTAATACTTCAATTGAATAGCAATAAATGACGCTCAAGTGTTGATAAAATAACTTTGATGATAAGATGATTTTCAAAGTTTGAATCAATCAAAGATTTTCAAAGTAAATGATTTGATGAAGATAAATAAGATGTAAGATCAATATAATTTTACTCAATAACATCTCACTTAAATACTCTTGAAAGTGTTGCAATGAATACAAAATGAGATGGTATTTATAGAGTTCAAAAAGAAAAAGTATATGTGGAACCGTACAGTCAATCGGACGTCCTCTTCTTCATCCGAAAGTATAAAAAATATCTGTTGTGCACCGACGTCATAACAGTAAAAAAAGTGACCGTTACATGATCTGGAAGCTTACATGGACATTTTGTCATTTATCACTTTGTCTGGACGTGTGCATTTCAATAGTTTGATCCATTTTGTATGTGAATATTTTCAAAATATGATCTAAGTTCACTTATGTTTTTGAAAATCAATTTTCACTTTTAATCAAAATGTTTTATGGAAGTGATAGTGAAAGTCATTTTTAGCGCATGAAATGAATTTTGAGTTTTCATCGTTTAGTACTAAGAATTGAAGCGTTTGTACCTTTACAAGTGAATACAAAATTTTAATTCACTATCCTCTTTTGAAGCTCTTTGTCTTGAATGATTTATCTTGAATGCTCGACTTTCATCACTCCCTTCATTGCAATTCCAATTTGTAGTGTGAAGGTCTTGATATCGACCTATCCGCCCTTGATCGATCAATATTACATTCGATATTTTTGAAGACTTAAAATCAATTGTTAGAAACAAAAATTAACTTGTTTGTTATGACCAAAATATTAAAGATAGAGTCACCATAGGTCAACACCAAGACCAAAGAGTGGTTGTTGTTTGTATCTATATTTATCGACCAAGGTTGAGTTGGTCGCTAAAGACCATCAATGACAGTGAATTAGCGACCAACCAGTGACCACCCTTTTTTGGTTGGTGAAGGCCTTTAGCAACCAATTTTTATCTTTTAGCGACCAATATTGTTGGTCGATAGAACGCTATTTTCTTATAGTGTATTGAGCATACCAATTAAAGCATTGAGTACTTGCATGGAGAAACACTGTGTGACACGTATTATATTTTGATCACAAACAATTTGTTTACAACCTATATATAAGGGTTGACACCTTGTATTGTAAGATTGTAATGTTGACTCATTAATTATTTGGGTTTACAATTTGTCCTTATCGTAGAAATAGTTAAATGAAACACTTTTACACTTGCAGTATAATTAACGGATCAAGTGTCAAGTTAAATTCTATAGTACGACCATGCTTATAATTAAATTCCATTTGATCATTGGATATTTCATGAAATCTCTAGACATGGTTGTGTATGTCTCGTCATAACTTTGTTGGTTCTTTGATTCACTAATTGGTGATATCAATTTGATTGATTAAAATTATCTCGGTCGGTGGGGAACTTGAGAACGAACGATGTAGAAAACACGATTTCCTTTTGGAACCACGACCTGAAAATGGATAAAGTGACTACTTACATATTTTTCTATTGAAAGTGTTTAGCAACGGTTATACTTTGACATCTATAATTAGTTCACATAACCATTGAAGAAAATGAAACTTAAGCTAATGAGTATATTTAGAGGGACAAAATGATCATTTATGCTCATACTTAATTATGAAATATCGAACTGAGATAAAATACATATACGGTTGGTTAAAGGAAAGTATTACAAATATATAATACTTCTACGACCTTATATGTTTCGATAATGCAATCTTTTATCTTTAGTGAAATAATAAAGACTAAAAATTAGATTGAATGGTTTAGAATCGGTACACATGATCTAAGCATTAGATCTTGGATAATATATGTCTAAACATGTACCTATGGTCCCTTGAAAAAGTTTTGGACTAAGCTGCAATTACTTGAAAAGTTTTCCACTTAATTGTAATTATAATTAAAGTTTAGGTAATATTTTTGCAATTATGCCAAATTGAAATCTAATTTGATATGGACTAGGAGTACATATAAATATTGGCACATATAGGCCAAATTCTACGAGCAGAAAGAGAGAAAAATTGATTTATTTATTAATTATTATTATTATTATTATTATTATTATTATTATTTTCATTTCTTTNACACACACTTCGCATTTATGATTAGGATAGATCTTAAGCACCGGAATTAAACTTTGGTTCATAAGTTTGCGCAAAGATTTATAACTTACATATCCTAATCGAATATGCCACAAACAAGACAACTCAAGCATATCAACGAAATTTAAAGTTTTATTTATAATGTTTTCCCTTGGTACAACAGTAAGAACGTTCATTTTGAACATTCCATCACACATGTATTAATTTCCTACATACATGTCATTCTTAATGAGTACAAATTTATCGGATACAAATATAAACTTAAAACCATTTTTACTAAGTATAAGACGTTGTTGAGGATGAGTTTTTTGCCGGATGTCATCTTCAAAGTGACATTCCTTTGTCCTTCAACTTTGGGACTTGCAGAGTTCCCCATGAAGAGTTGTTCTCCATCTAATTTTCGATAATTTGATAACATTGTCTTATCTACACACACATGACAGGTAGCACAAGTGTCAACCCACAATTTCTTTGAGTTTTCAACGAGGTTGAATTCCGAAAGGATGTCTCTTTAAACCATGTTGGCATGTATATTCTTCTTTGGGTTTTGACATTTGCTTGAGCAATGTCCGACTTTTCCACAGTTGTAGCAGGTCCCTTTGAACTTTTTGGCCTTCTTGGAGTTGTCTCTTCGCGGTACCTCATCGGAGAACTTTCATATCTTGTTGATAGTTTTTGTATCCGTTTAAACAAAATTGGCTCCAAGTTGGACAATACACCTTCTCTCGATTTTTCTATTATCCTCTTCAATCCTCAATCGGACGATCAATTCTTCCAAGTTCATCTCCTTGCGTTTGTGGTTGAGATAGTTTTAAAAATCTCTCTACACAATTCCATCTTCTCAGCATGAATGTCATGTTGTAGAACTTGAAGTTTTTGTCCTTGACTTATCACCATTTTGGAATCCACCATCTTGTAATCTAGAAATTTACCGACTATGAACTTCTTTATTTCGGCATCCTGGGTCTTATACTTATTTTCCAAAGAATCCCATAGATCCTTGGCTGAGTCCTTCGAACTATACACTCCATAAAGTGTATTGTCCAATCCATTAAGTACGTAGTTCTTGCACAAAAAGTCTGAGTGCTTCCATGCATCCAACGTAATAATCAATTCACGATTATTGTCTCATTCTTGTACCGTCGATGTAGTTTCCTTCAGAAACTTTGCCAAGTTTAGTGTGGTAAGATAGAACAACATCTTTTGTTGCCATCTCTTAAAGTCCACACCTCCAAATTTTTCATGTTTCTCCCCATGTGGGATAGCAGCATTTTGAAGTGGTATAGCCAATGGCGAAATGGTTAGAACCATTTTGACTCGAAGTAGCCTCAATGGTGGCCATTTCTGTTACACAAACAGAAGTTTAACGTAAATAAAACAAAAGAATGGAATATCACACGAATGTGTATTTGAAAAGATGAAGAGAAAAGATAACAACAACCACATACACAAAATTTTATCTTAAGATTGTTAGCGATGCGGGCTAAATATAAGTGTCGGGTGAAAGAGTTGTTGTATATTGAACAAACCAAAAACAAAGTTTANAACTACAAACAAAACCAAAACAAGAAATGAAAAAGAAGAAAAAGAAGATAGATCCAAAGCAAGTAATTTTCACTCTTTCCTTAAGACAAAATTGCTCAACAACAGTGCTTAGGTTCACAACATTTGTCTCCCAATATACAACAGATTCAACTTGTGGTAAAAGCATTTCAAAACACAAGTTAGGAGAACTTTCGACGGAGTTTCTCTATACAAAGAATAAAATAAGTTTGAATGAATTTGGAAGTGATTTGCAAGAGTTTTAATGCAATGCTCAATGCAAATATGATATGGAATGCAAAAGGGACGTCCAAGGAATTCTATATAAAGAGGATGAGGGGTTGTGAATGCAATGCCGCGCCCCAAGTTTAGCTACACTTGCCAAATGTCGCACCATTCACTTGTCGCTAGCCTGTCGCCATCGCCTTGCTCTAAAAATAGAGACTTTCTCGTTAGCTTGTCGCTGGCCTGTCGCTTGAGCAACAGTCTAGCAATAGCCTTAGTCATTTTTTCCAGACAACTTCTTCTATTTTTCTTCCCAACTTTGGATCACAATTTCTCATTCATTCGAATTGGTTTTGAGATTCCAAATATACCATGACGATCTGCTCGATGAGTAGAATAAGTTGGTCAATTTACATTTGTAATTCGACCATCGGATCAAGTCCGAATATTTGACCAAAGTTGATACGAAAGTTATTTTTTTCAAGTTTTTAGTTTTGACACTTAACCAAATTTTCAATCTTCTAAACCAATTTTCAACAATATATAATGACAATCCTACTATATGTACATCTACTTGACATTCAGTGACATTCTTACTTATGGTGTCCATCATCTTTATTGATTTTTACGACAATCTTTCACATAACTGGTCAGATTTTAACATATAGGGGATGTCAAGGAGAATGTCAACAAGGAATGTACATATAGCTTAATTCATAAAAAGATCTCATCAAGATGACATGGCGAAAAGTGGTTTTGATCACATGGTATACACTTCCTTGGTGGGGATAGCAATGAGTCGAACCAAGCTGGATTGACCCTTACAATCACGGGCTTGACTTGTGCCCACAAAAATGAGTTTGACTCGAACCTAAGCTTGTGGGCTCATGGGCTAAGCTGGGTCGAGCCTACGAGCACCCTATTTTTTATATATTTTTTGAAAACCCTACTCTTTCTGAACTTGGAATCGACTACTTTCAACGTAAGAGAAGTTAAAATTGCATAACAACTTGTTCGTATATAAATAGTTTAAAATTGAATAATATTAAGGAAATGACAAATTATGATGAATTCAAATATCATTTACCAGTCATATAGTATTTGGGAATATTTATCTTGGACTCGATACTCTACATCTTCCGAATTCTTTATACAATTAAGTATAAAATTAGATTCCATAAGTAGGAAAAATATCAGCTGATCATTGACCATCATACTTAACTGACATTAACTATAATCTTATCCATTTTTTGTTTGATCAGGAAAATGTGGATTTCAGTTTATATATATTACTCTATTTTCAGTAGTTCAAAATATCACCATTCAATAATGTGCAGACCATATTAATTGCCACAAAAACAAGAACCATGGAGGGGACATTATCTTGTTCATACTTTTGATTAGACGAGATTAAAGAATAGAGACCTATAAAATATTTTCTATTAAGAAATATGCAAGCCCTTATTGTTAATATTCAGGTAGAAGATTCTAACAGGAAATAATGTAGAATCTGCCGCCAGCTGACAAGTTAGCAAGCTGCAATTTTAAGGGGGGGGGGGGGGGGGGNTAGAATCTGCCAACAATTGACATAACACAGATAATCAAATTAGCAAGCTGCAATTTTAAGGGGGGTTTATTCTTCTTCATTATAATAATATTCAGCAAACTGGGAAGTTCCACCAACACTTATGAGATATGCTATCATTCTCAAATGCATGCCTCCAAGATATAAATTTCAAAACAAATAGTATTGGAAGTTCAATATATATGGAATATGCATAAGGTCTCAGAATTGGCTCTATATTTTCCTCAATGGTTATACCGAATGATTAAAGCAGCTGACCCCCCTCCAAAATTTGGTAAGGTAAATTAGATAATAGTATTACCCAAAAGAAGAAATAGAAGCTATACCTTTTTCTTATCATATTTATTGTAAATGTAGTCTAACACTGTGTATCAAACATGCACCAAGAAAAATCAATAAGCTGGTGAATTGGTGGTTGTATGTGTAGAGGAGGGGGTAACCGGGGACCGAGAGTGAGCTCTATCATCAGTATGACTGGCTTGATCATCAGAATGGAATTGCTTATATTGCTGCCTTTGTAATGGTGGTGGTCGTGAAGCAATTGGCGCATAGATTCGATTACAAGTGGCGGCTGTGGTTTTTGTAGCCACTGCAGCATTATATTCAGGTGGCGGCGCCCAGACTCCTCCCACCACCACAAACTGTGCTGCTTGTCTGCTGTTATTGAGAATCAAATGACCTGGTCGTCTCCTGTGTAGTCTATATTTCTGCAATGAAAGCATAAATATCTTCATTAGAGCATAAATATATTGTACACCACCACTCATAATTGCCAAAATAAGCGATATTCACTTGGCAAGAGCACCCCTTTAAGTAAAAACTTCCAAGGAAAATATTTTGATTAAACAAACCTGTAAATGACTTTTTACTTCATTATTAGTTAGACCATCAACCTTCATCAAATCCCTAATTTGTTTTGGTGTAGCAACTGTATAATCAGATTAATCAGAACAATCAATGGCAAAAATTAAGTCACATCTATCTTAGTCAAAGTTCATTTGATAATAGATTATACCCTGTGAACCACCAAGTCGTTGAAGGGCTTGCAAGAATTTTCTATGTAGCTCAGGTGACCAACTCCTTCTAGGTTTTCTTTCAAATTGTCCTTCCTTCTCATCCTTGTTATTTTCACCACCACCATCGCCGCCTATATCCTCCACAGAACTGGTGGCAGCCACTGGCACTGACATTCTGATTGGCCCTTGTGGAGTTATTACACTACGTTTCTCCTTCTGGAATGGATGAAATGCACCACCACTTCTAATTCTATTTACCTCCAACACTGACACGTTTCTTGGGGAATCCTGAACCCAAAATTAACAAACAAGACATCAAATTAATAGAAGATTAAATTTAAATAAATAATTATGTTACCAGTTTAAACTTTTACACGAGATTATTATACCAAAATTACCTCTTTGGAGGGTGGATCTGGGGTTGGATTCCATAACTTGACGGATCTAAGCCAGTCTGATTTTTTTGAAACATTATCATTATAAGTAATAATAGTATTATCCTTTGACCTCTTCAATTCTTGTTCATCATCAACAGAAGTGAATGAGGTTCTCTTTATAGGAATAAACTCTTCCAGAACTGGCCCTTCACTTGATGTCTGCTCAAAACATTCAGATATCACATCATAATCATACTCTGTTGTTTTTCCTGACAACTGCTGCTTTCGTGCCTCAATTGCTGAAAAAACCAAAAATCAAAAAATAATAAATCCAATATAGTATTAAAAAAATAAAAAAAAAGACAAGATCTAAAAAAAGGGTGTCTTTAAAACCTGGAAAATGTGCGTTTGTTTATATACGCACGTGTCTATATAAACAATAGGGTTATATACATACAAAAACCAAAAATCAAAAAATAATAAATCCAATATAGTATAAAAAAAATAAAAAAAAAGACAAGATCTAAAAAAAGGGTGTCTTTAAAACCTGGCATCTGTGCGTTTGTTTATATACGCACGTGTCTATATAAACATTAGGGTTATATACCTTGAGTGACAAGCTCAAGACAATTGGGAAGTTCACGGTGAAAAACTTGAATCTTGCGACGTTCTTCTTCTAAAGATTGGATGTAATCTTGACATCTCTGCATATTCTCATCAGAACAATCGCTATGACTATTGCAGTTTATGATCATTATTTATTTATTTACCTCTCTCTCTTATATTCTCTTTTGCATTGCATTATTCACCAGCGAAATGAAAACAAAAATAAAGGGATCCAAGTACAAAGAATCAGCAATATATACAAATAAAAACAAGCATAAACGGATCCAAGTAGAATCACCGAAGGGAATAAACTTGAATCACAAGAAAAAATATACTAACGTGAATCCATATATAGACATACATTTTCGTTTTAGACTTGTAGAGAAAAAGAGTTATATATAATGGTGTTTTGGTTTAGGATGAAATGTGGGTGGATCATTGGTTGCCAGAATCGTCTTTTTGATCAGATTCATGGAGGAATCTTGTGAATCGGATCGTAAATAGTAAGATTCTACTAAATATTGAAATAAATGTAAAAATAAAATAAAAGTCCTAACAATAAATTAACAATTATACGTCAATAGCAAGCCTAAAACATAAAGTACGTATTTGATTCGCTTAAAAAGTTGAATTAAAATGTGTGTTAAACTCAATAATTAATTATAAATACATTTATTGGAAATTGGAAGTGGAGAAATTGGACAAAATTTTTTGAAGAACTTTTGGTCATAAATACATCTATTGGAACTCTATATTATAAGAAGAAATTATATGTTATGCGCCATAACTCAAAACCTGATACAAAAACTGAAAATAAATCATTTTTCTTTGTAGTAGGGAACGTAATATTTCCATTTAGTGGCTCTTGAAAGTTAATCTTTTTATTTACTTCCCCATAGATTGTGTATAATTTGCATCAATTTTTTGGGGGATTGGGATCTGAATCGTAACTTTAATAATTTTAAGATCGGACGTCACATAAAAATCAAATCTTTGATTCATGGGTTGTTTTCTGCCTTTAGAGAGAGACAAGTGTGGATTTGTATTTGAAATTGGGAAAGATTCGGATTTGTGAAGGGTGCTTCTATATGTCTAGATAAGATCAATACCACCTCCTTCCTCTCGGATTCGAATTTTTTTTTGGTCAATCTATGATAAGTCATAATAATTCTCTGTAATTTAGATATATATGATTGTGACTCAAATCACACGTGTTTAATGTTTATATTTATTAATAACTAACAACCATTTTGAGAAAAAAAAGGGTGAAAATATTTCTTGAATTGATTTGAGAGATTTTGCATGTACACGAAACTAGAAAGTAAGAGGAAGAATTCGCGGCAACTCGGCTCGGTCGAATATGAAGTCAAGCTTAAGTTCGTCTTGGTCAAGTAAAGGATTGAGATGATTCTAAACCAAGTCTAGTCAAGAATAAAATTACACATTAATTGGATGACTGTTTTTTTATGATAAACTTGGCATTTTGTGAATATGTTGGGTTGTGTGTTCATACTATACGTTTTACAATGATACAATAATATTTTATAATAAATTAATTTTGATTTTATTTATTTAACATATACATTTAGTATTGAGCATGCAAATTAAATTGTCGCCGATCATTATAATGAATGGATCACATGTCAAATTTAATTCTAAAGCACGACGATGCAAAGAATTAAATTCCATTTTCTCTTCAGGTATTTCATGAAATCTCTGGATAGAGTTGTTTATATCTCTTTGTGACTTTGATAGTGATTTGATTCACTAATTGGTGATATCAATTAGATTGAATGGTCTACAATTGGGTAAACATGATCTAAATTTTTAGATCTTGGATATTATATGTTTGAACAAGTGCCTATGGTCGCTTGAAAAAGTTTTGGAGTAAGTTGCAATTACTTGAAATTTTTTTGACTTAATTATAATTATAATTAAAGTTCAGGAACTATAAGGACAATTATACCAACTTGCAACCAACTTTGATATGGACTAGGAGAATGCTCGTCGTATAAATATAAGCATATATAGGCCAAAATCTACGAGCAAAACGAGAGAAAAACTATGAAATTATTTTCATGATCCTCTCATCCGTCAGCTAGAATTCGATTTTTAGTGTAATTAAAAAAAGGAGCACTTACGTTTAATGTTTCGAAAATCGGTTTAGACATCGACCGAGAAAAGATTAAAGGTCAAAGTTCAAAAGATTCAACCGGGTCAAATCGTGGTCGAACCGAATACCAAAATTAATTAAATAAATAAACACACAAACTCTAAAATATAATATTTTTACTAGTTTAAAGGAAATAAAAATATATGTTTGTAAATTAGATTCTATATTTAATTTTAAAACCTCAAAAACTAACAATCTGATGAATAATTTGCTTTGGAATTATTTTTTTGGGGGGCATTTAAACTGTGTGAAAATAATTCCTATGGCTTGTTTGGCATTTTGGTAAATCCTTTATCACATCAGATGGCTAGTGAATCCAAAAGCTGAAAGTTCGTGATCTAGAAAGCTATAAGTTCATGATTCTGATCGAATCGAGATATTGATTATTAATTTAGGGTAAAATCCCATATAAGTTTCTTGATTTAAGATATATGTGAAGATCTAATAATAATCTTGAATTCTTGAATTAATTTTTTTATTTCTAAATAATTCATATTCCACATTTGAACAATTAGTATTATAGCAATCTACATCGTCTACGTGCTTGTTATTTTGAATATTTGTTTCATGTTCTAGTTGAGTGATGTCTAGGAATAATTTATTATAATAGATTAAATGATTGAAATTATTTTAATTTGTAATCCAATTATTTATGGACTATTGTAAAAGGAAAGTAAATTAGGGTTTAATGTGAATGACGTTTGTACTCCTGCAGTCCTAGAAATTATTATCATTGTATTCCCGACTCTTACCCATAAATATAGGACTTTGGTTCTTAATAAAATACACACAAGTTTATTGACTTCTCTTATTTTCTTCTCTTTTCTCTCTTTTATAACACGTTATTAGCACGAAAGCTTAATTCTTCAAATTTTAGTGAAGATAGTAATCTAATTTTTTTTTTTTAAAAGCAAATCATCTATCATGTATACTAAAATTAATTTGGTAACACATGAATTTTATACATTTGTCGAAATCATATTATTTCGGTCGGAATACGTAACTTCAATTTCTGTCGCCGTCATTATCCCCGTGATTTCATTCAACTGCATACCTATTTTACCAATTCTGCCATTATGTGCCTCATGTTTTCTGCCATAATCCTATTTAATTCTTGTTTTGTTAACAAATCCAACGTCACTATTGTTTAATTTTTTATCGGAATCCAATTTGTTTTGTTTATTTAATTCTTTTTCGTCAATGTCACTATTGTTTTTATGGCACTATGTTCCGTCAAAGTGTGTTGTTTTCTCATTCTTGTTGTCTGACTGCAAAGGTAAGTTTTTATAATTGTT
>CAIGRB010041306.1:13407-29514 GCA_903798255.1 Fraxinus quadrangulata
AAAAAAAAAATAGAAACTTTATTATGCATCATTAATTTCATAATATTGAATTATGTTTACTCTTTTAAATTTAAATTCAAGTTTTCAGAATATATTTGTTTTCTTATAGATTCACGATGGATTGTTAAGATACTTGTTTGATTCATAGTGCAACTACACATATTATTCTTCAAGACAAAATATTTTTTTGACTTAACATTAGCAGAAAATAATGTTAATACGATATTAGGAGTATCGAATATCATTGAAGGCTCTAGAAGAGTTTGTATTATTTTACCAAATAATACAAAATTATATATTGACGATGCACTTTATTCAAGCAAATTCAGAAGAAATTTGCGTAGTTTTAAAGATATTCGTTGCAATGGATATCACATTGAGACGATGAAAGAAAATAATGTTGAATATCTTTGCATAACTTCTTTTGTATCTAGCCAAAAGCAGATAAAAGAAAAATTTTATGCACTCCCACATGGCATGTATTATACATTTATAAAAATTGTCGAGTCAAATATTATCATGAACCAGAAGTTCGTTGATCTAAAAAATCTTATACTTTGGCATGATCGACTTGGACATCCAGGAGTTATAATGATGCGTCAAATAATAAATAACTCACATGGACATCCTTTAAAGAACAAGAAGATTATTTTACCTAATGATTATCCATGCGTGGCTTGTTCACAAAGCAAGTTAGTGATTAGACCTTCAGCTACAAATGTTAATATTGAATCTCCAACTTTTTTGGAAAGAATCATGGAGATATATGTGGGCCAATACATCCACCATGTGGATAGTTTCGTTATTTTATGATATTAATTGATTCTTCGACTAGATGGTCATATGTTTTCCTACTTTCTACTGGGAATATAGCTTTTGCTAGACTATTTGCTCAAATCAAAAAATTACGTGTGTAATTCCATGATTATTCAATCAAGACTATTCTTCTTGACAATGCTGGTGAATTTAGATCACAAGCATTTGATGATTATTGGATGTCAATTGGAATTGTTGTTGAACATTCAGTTGCGCATGTCCATATACAAAATGGTTTAGCAGAGTCATTTATTAAACGACTACAACTTATTGCTAGACAATTACTTATGAAAACAAAACTTCCAGCTTATGTTTGGGGTCATGCCATATTGCATGTTGCATCATTAGTTCGTATCCAACCAACTGCATATTACCAATATTCACCTTTGCAATTAGCATTTTGTCATGAACCTAATGTTTTTCACCTGGTTTTGCTATTTAACGAACTAAAATGAGTCTCCAACGAAGACTTGGTATTTATTTGGGTTTTGATTTACCATCTATTATTAGATATCTTGAAAATTTTAACGGGTGATTTATTTACTACACATTTCGCAGATTATCATTTTGATTGACTTTCCCAACTTTGGGAGGGAAAAAACTACATCCTGATAAACAAGGTATAATTTCTTGGAATGAAGCAACTCTATCTCATTTTGATTCCCGCAGCAATCAATGTGAGCAAGAGGTTGAAAAAATATTCATTTACAAAGAGTTGCAAATCAATTAGCAGATGTATTTGTTGACACAAGAAAAGTGACAAAATCATAAATACTAACAGAAAATATTTCAGCAAAAATTGATGTTCCCGCACGACAATTTGCTATAGCGAATGAATCTCAAATACGACAGAAGAGTGGTCGATCAGTTGGTTCAAAAGACTCTGTACCTCGAAAAAGAAAAGTAAAAGAAAAAAATCAACCAAAAATTTCAGAAGAAGTAACATTTGAGGAAATTGATCAATCAAATATTGAAAATATGGTTCCTGAAAAATCACAAGTGTCTGAATATAATGAGATTTCAATAAAGTATATGTTATCTCATAAATTATGTGAACGAAATAATGTTATTATAGATAATATTTTTACTTTAATGTGTTTCTTGATATTATAGAAAATGAGGATCCTGAACTACTGTCTATTAAAGATTGTCAAAATAGAAATGATTGATCAAAGTGGAAAGAAACCATACAGGCGAAATTGAATTCTCAAGAGAAATGGAAAGTGTTTGGACCTGTAATTCGAACACCTGAAAATGTAATCCCTATTGGATAGACATGGGTTTTTGTACGAAAGAGAAATGAAAATAATGAAATTACAAGATACAAGGCCCGACTCGTAGCTCAAGGTTTTTCATGAAGATTAGGAACTGATTATGAGGAAACATATTCTCCTTTAATGGACACCATCACTTTGAAATTCTTAATTAGTTTGACTGTGTCAGAAAGGATTGATATGAACCTTATGGATGTAGTAACTACATAATTGTATGGTTCACTTGATAGTGACATACATATGAAAGTTCCCGAAGGACTTAAAGTGCGAGAAACAAATGATACATGCCCGAGAATCATGTTCTCAATTAAATTGTAAAGATCATTATATGGATTGAAACAATCTAGACACATTTGGTATAATCGTCTTAAAGAATATTTGTTGAAGGAAGACTATAAAAATGACGATATCTGCCCGTGTGTTTTCATAAAGAAAACAAATATTGGATTTGTAATTGTAGCAGTTTATGTTGATGACTTAAATATAATTGGAACTTCTAAAGAACTTAACAAAACTGCAGATTATTTGAAAAATGAATTTGAGATGAAAATTTAGGAAAAACTTAATTATGTCTCGGATTGCAAATTGAATATTTCCCAGGAGGATTATTTGTTCATCAATCTACATATACATAAAAAGTCTTAAAACGATTTTACATGGATAATGCACATCCATTGACATCACCTATGGTTGTTCGATCACTTGATATAAAAAAGGATCATTTTCGTCCACCTGAAGATGAAAAAAAGATTCTTGATCCTGAAGTACCATATCTTAATACAATCGGAGCATTAACGTATCTTGCAAATTGCACTCGACCCAACATAGCTTTTTCTATAAATCTCCTTGCAAGATATAGCTCTAGACCAACACAAAGATATAGGAATGGTGTTAAACATATTTTTCGTTACCTAAAGGGTAATTTTATTCTCAAAAGTAGGAATATGCTTTAGTGGGATATGCAGATGCAGGTTATCTCTCTGACCCACATAAAGCTAAATCACAAACAAGATACGTGTTTACACGTGGAGGAACATCTATATGATGGAGATCTATGAAGCAATCATTGACAGCGACATCATCAAGTAATTATGAAATTATTACAATTCATGAAGCAGGCCAAGAATGTGTATGGTTGAGGAACATGACAAATCATATCCAAGCATAATGCAGATTAATTTCAACAAAAGATAGTCCAACAATTTTGTATGAAGATAATGCTGCTTGTATTGTACAACTCAAATGAGGTTATATCAAATGTGACAGGACGAAGCATATTTTTCCAAAATTCTTTCATGCACACGATTTTCAGAAGAATGGCGACATCAGTATTCAACAAATTCGTTTAAGTGACAATGTGGCTGATTTATTTACAAAAGTGTTGCCAACATCTACATTCAAGAAATTGGCTCACAAGATTGGAATGCATTAACTCAAAGATTTTCAGTGATCAACATTAGGGGGAGTAGCTGTACTCTTTTTCCTTCGTTTATGTTTTATCCCATTTGGTTTTCCTAACAAGACGTAGCATTTATCTTTAATACTTCAAAATAACTTTACTCTTTTTCCTTCGTTTGATTTTTTTATCCTATTGGGTTTTAATCAAATAAAGTTTTAACGAGACAGATATTTTGTGATGCGTCATTCAAGGGGGAGTGTTATAAAAGGAAACTAAATTAGGGTTTAATGTGAATGAAGTTTGTACCCCTGCAGCCCTAGAAATTATACCATTCTATCCCCGATTCTTACCTATAAATATAAGATTTTGGTTCTTAATAAAATACACACAAGTCTATTGACTTCTCTTATTCTCTTCTCTTTTCTCTCTTTTCACAACATGGCCAATTTTGATAGTATTCATTATTTTTAGAATGTTACACGATAGGTGGATTACGATTCTAACATCCATATTTAATCTTATTCTCAATTTCAAGATTGTCATTTTAAGATTAGGATGTATAATTATTGTAATTTTACGTTCTAGTTCTTTTTGGAATTCTTGTATATTGAGTAGAGATCGGGTGGATAAAAATTAAGGATAAGAGCAGCAAAAAATATTCAATTTGAACGAAGGGTAGTGCGCAGACAGATCTACACATTGCGTACAGATCCATGGATCTTGGTACAGTTCGCACAGACACGATGTCATACGGGTCATGTAGATTCAATTCGACCTGAACAGGTTCGAGTTCGTGTTCACATAGGTCGAGTATGATATGGATTGGTAAGGTTCGAAATTTGTTTTTTTACAAGTAAAGTGGTGAACTCCAATAGATTTGGATTTTGAATGTTGGATCCTTAAATTTCTTTGGGTTGAAGATTTAAATTAGGGAAAATTACCTAAAATCAAGGGTTTAAGATTTAATTATCAAAAATCAGGTGATAAAGAATTTTTTACAAAAATCAGGTGATTAACAACTAAAACAATTTTCCTCTCTATTTGTAAAGCAGAAAAGGGAATGGAATCATAGTGGATCAAAATTTATTAAATCTCTGTTTGCACTCCACTCTCTCTCTCGTCTCTTTCTTTGTCCTCTTCCTCGCTCTCGTTGCTGCTGTACTGTACCATCACAGCCGACGATGTGAGCCCCTGCAACCCAACCTCACACCACCGCTGTGATAGAGCACCGGCGATGTGTACTGTGACTCGCCGTTTGAGGGAGTTGCTGCTTGTGGTAAGAAAAAACAGATCTAAGCGACGCATTCCTGATGCTGTTTTGATGGGGTTGTTCCATGAAAACCATCCACTAGGTGAGGTGAGATGGCCAGTTGGTAAATGCGACCTAGTGTGACTTAATCGTCGGGATTCTGAGTTGCTGCTGCTAGTTCTGTCGTTTGCGGTAATGGCCCCTGGTCTCGAGAAGTGATGTTGGCTGTTATTCCGGCTGCTATTGCGTTTAGTGTTAGCTGATGGCTATTTGGTTTGGTGTTGATGGAGGTGAAATCGTGGTTGTTGGTGTTGATGGAGGTGATGTTGTGGTGGCGGTAAAATTTTAGGCCTTTTGGCGGTGAAGCCGTGGTTGTTATGGCGGCGTTTGTTGTGGTGGATCTGACGATTTTTGTGGTGATGGCGGTGGCTGTGGTGGTGGATTTGGCAATTTGGGTCGTGTGGCATTTTGTGTGGTGGTGGTTTTGTAGTGAAATTAGTAGTTGTTGTGGTTAGCAAATCTGTAGTTGTATTGATCTTCATTTGCTAGTGCGGAGGTACTTACTCGTGTTTATTGAAGATTTTGGCGAAAGTGATGGTCGTGATGATTGTTGTTGTGTATTTGAGATAAAGGTAATCTTTATGGTCGTGAATTTGAGTTGAAGGTTGTAGTGATGGTGCATTAGAGGTAATTGTGGTAGATTATGATACTATTCTGCTGTGTGTGTAGATTTGTTTGTGGTGATCCTATGTGACCAAATATGTGTTTATTGTGATTGGTTGCCACCAATTTTGTGTTAATTGTAATCGATTGTGACTTGGTCACATACCGTTGCAGTTAAAATTTACCTGGTCACAAACAGTCATGCTGAAGACAAATTTCGTCATAGTTAGTTACACTGAAGACAAATTTGGTCACAATTAATCATAGATAAAAAAATATATAACTAAATGTATAGCCCAATACAACTTGTCAAAACATGAAATGCTAAACTAAATGTGTTCATATAGGGCACAATGTAACCCTTTCCATATGTCACAATCAATATCCTGTTCTACAACTTATAAATAGTAAAGTGATCGACCAAATTCAATATTTCATAACAATAGTCTAAGTCATTGCAATAAACTTTGAAAAACTATAATCTAGACAGTTACAATTAAGGTTGATTTGGTCACAGACAGTCACACTAAATATAAATTTAGTCACAATTAGTCACGGATGACACGTCAGTGACTTGATATTTTTAGTTTTTGCAAGGTAGGGGTGGCGTAGGTGGATCCATGGATTGGGGGTGTGATTTCCAATTTTTAATTTCTTGAAATTGTTTGGAATGTGGGGTAGGTCTGAGGACGTGTGATTTACATATTTGAATTTCTGGAATTTTTTTGTGGGGTGGGGGTAGGTAGGGAAAATTGATTATATATTATATATATTTAATTAGAATTAACACCTGAATTTTGAAATAATTTGACAAGATTGTTAGTTTTAAAATGTGATTGTTATATTATAATAGTTATGTATTGTTCCCTATAATTATTGCTACTAACACGTGAAAATGGCAAAACTTTTATACCTCGTTCTCTCTAAATTCAACTGTCAACCATGATTTGTTAGTGGGGTGGAATTCCGATTTGTTCTCGTTGTATAGAATTTTATTATGGATTAGACATTTGAACACCTGTGATATGCTAAGATCGTAGTAGATCAGATTCATAATTATCCCAACTTATGGAAATTATATATATGACTTTTGAACATTGAAATTTATTTAATTTTCATTGTACACATTTAAGTAAATATTCAACAAATTGTTCCCTAAGTAAACGAATTTGAGTTATGGCCTGCATTAAACACATGGGGAAAGCAAGATAAAGGGAAGAAAAGAGGTGAAAAAAATGAAATTTCTCTAATTTTAGCGAAAAATGCCCTAAATTTAATATAAAGCAGCAAAGTATTTTCCATATGTATTCGGATATTTTAAGTTTTCCTCTCAAAAATCAAAAGTGCACAAGAATTTGGATAATAATAAAAATATACAAAAATAGTTTAACCATAAACTTTTGTTCATGCTGTACCGTGTAGTCTTTTAAGAATGTTCAATTTAAAAATAGGGAAAAAAATTGGTTTATGCGTAAAATTATTTTACAGAAAAATATATAATTGAAAATAAATTTTGAAAAAAAATAAGTTTTTTAAAAAATGAACAAGTTTGTTAATTTTGAAATTTGATCTTAATATGTAGGATTTATGTATTGTTCCCTTTAAATTAAATATTGGGTTAGGGCCTAATTAATTTTATATTTAATCATTAAGTAAGTTTTGAGCCACAACTAACTGATAATTTATTGCTTTTGAAATGTCGATTTTTTGTTATTCTAAAATAAAACCAACTTAATGGGAATGTTTTTTGTGAATTGGAAAAGTAATTTAAAATGTTTATGCTCATTGCAGAGAAACATTATTTTGTCCCTAAGGTGGAAGTCATATGGGACCTACCAAGACCATGGTCAAGTCAAAGAAGATTTAATAAGTGGGTGATTGTGACAAGATGACTCGCTGTTACGTTTTAGCTTCAATGGAAAACATGCTACAATAAAAGCTTAAAAATCAAAGTATCTTAAACGAAATACAACAGAATCTTCAAAACATGTTTAGTCATCAAAGTAAGAGGGCTCACTTTGGATCCGCTCTTAACTTATTAACAACTGCAAGAAATATTGAACACTTCTAAAAGATCATATGCTGACTATGATTGTGTATGCCAATGTGGCAGAGAGTCTTGGTGCAATTGTCGACCGGGGTACTCAAATCGACATGGTGTTGAATTCTTTATTTGATATATTTTCATAATTTATAGCGGACATCACTTGCACAAAAATAAAGATGACATTAAGTGAGCTCATGAATGAGTTGCAATATGTAAAAAGTGCTCTTAAGGGTAAATGTTAGGATGCCCTCACAATTATAGGCAGCTCCTCTAGCTCCAAGCTAAAAGACGTAATTGGAAAGAAGATAAAGAAAGCGAACAAGAACTATTAGAGAAACAAAAGGTCGGAAGCAGATGGAAATTTTAGGGCAAGTATTAAAATGTGGGTAAAAAGAACATTAGATAAAAGACTACCCAACGAACTAGACAAAAATCTATGAATTGGTGTGTTTTCATTTTTGAGTATTATTTAATGGTTAATTCTACAAATTCCTTGGTTGTAGAGTTTGGAGCCACTAATCATATATGATAACCCAAGAATGATTAATCAAGAGGAAAGTGAATTGATTTTTACCTTTTTTTTTTCAAAAACAGATTTTAAATAAGCAAGTTAAAAACTGGCAGATTAATCAAATAATAAACATAACCAAAATAATGATAAGTAAAAGAGAAGAGAGAATGCAAACGATATAACTGTTGAGGTTCAATCCAAACTAATGGTCTACGTCTTCCGTTACTAAACTCATCATCATGAGTAAGGCCTTTTCACTAAATCAATTGACTTATGGTGCAATCATAACCATTGCAACGCTTCTGACGACTTACAAACAAGGAGTACCAATTCGTATATAATATTGAGCTTTCAAAGGACCTTAATATGATCTACAAGTTTAACAAAATGATTTTAAAATGAAGCTTCTCTCTTAATAAAATAATACTAACAAATTAAGTACTAAGAGAAATTAACACTTCAATTAACTACAATAAGTGATAGCTCAAGTGTTAGTTGAAAAACTTTGACAAATATAACGATTTAAAATTTTGATTCAATCAATCAAAGCTTTTAATATCAGAAGAAATAAATGCAATGTAAGTTTAAGGATTTTCTCAAAATATTTCTCTCACAAATGCAATTGAAAGACCTTGCAGTGATTGCAAAAGAGAACATATTTATAAAAGTCAATTTACAAAACTTTCTATTAATTCAGATGAGGGAACGATTGGCCAGTAAAAGTCCGGATGACTTAAAATATAGCCATTGGTCAATAAGGTCAGAAGTCAAAACAGATAAATTTTGAACCATTGGATTTTTCGATTGACCGTGTTCGGTTGACCGTGGTTGATGGTCTGGTGTAACTGGTTTTCTCGTTTTGGCCCTGTTTGATCAGATCTGAGTGCTTTGAAAAACTTAGACTTTTGAAAAGTGTTTTCAACTAGTTTTTTAAGGTAAATGATGCTTTAAAATATTATCTAAGTTCAAATATTATTTTGAAAATCAATTTTACCTTTAATCGAAACATTTTATGCAAGTGATATTAAAATGTTTTCTAGTGCATAAAATAGTTTTTGATATTCATTGCTAAAGGCCAAAGTATTAGTACCTTTACATTTGATCTAAAAAATCTAATCTTTGATTTTTCTTTGAAATTTAGCTCTTGAACTGTTAATCTTGAAGGATTTTGTCTTGAATGAGTGAATTAGATCTTGACTTTCTTCATGAGTCCGATTAGTGATGATAGTCTTGATTTCGATTTTTTGATGACGATCAATTGATTTGATCATTGATTGCTTTGAAGAATATAATCACTTAAATTAGATTGTTGGTAAACAAGATTAAACTTTAAGATTATAATCATCCGTAAGTCAACATATCTGCACAATGATGCAAATACTTTGGGAAAGTAGAAAACTCATCAAAGAACAGTTTAAGTTGCGACAAGAACAGTAGGAGTTGTCTGTTTTATTTCAGTAGTGGCAGATGTTTAATTTTTAAAGACTATTATTATGTCCATTCGAAGGAGATTTTTGATTTTTGTATCCGGTTTAGTATGATAAGAGTATTCTATAAGATTGGCACTGGATGAGCTTTGCATTTTAATGAATATAATTTTTATCTGTGTTGGACATATTGTGAATGGTCTTTATATGTTTAACATGTTCTACAAATGATATAAACGTTATTTATGCGAATAGAGTAAAAGTCGTATCATACTAGTGATATATATCTACGTCATCTTTGACTTAGACACATCAAGCTAGCAAGATCGAAAGATTGACAAGAGATGATTCCTATAATTTGATTAATGTCAAACCATTTCTGATTTCTGATTCTTGTTTAGAGGGAAAAATGAGAAAGAGATCCTTTTTAGGCAAAAGGACAAAGAGTCAAAAGAAGTATTAGAGTAGAATATAAATATTAAGACACTTCAACTAGATTGAGATGGCGAATATCTCTTGGTAGAATTTTAAAAATGGTATTATTTCTCAACTAAATGCGTTTTCACACCCCCATAGAAAACGACATTTCGAAAAGAAGATATATGACATTGTTATATATGGTTAGTTCAATGATGAATTTCACAACTCTACTTCTCTTGTTTTGGGATATGTAATGTACATAGCTATTTATTTTCTTAACTTAGTTTCTTTTAACTCTTTTCTCAAAACTAAGTCCAGCTTGCATCACATTCTAATTTTGAAATGTACGGCTCGTGTGCTGAAAAGGAAAATAGAAAAGTTGGAAGTTTTAAGAAATATGCCTATTTTTGGAATACCCCAAGTGTACCATGGAATATTATATTTATAGACCTCTAGATAGAAGGTTTTTTTTAGAACAAATGCAATGTTACCAGATGATAGGTATACAAATGAATGCTAATGTTGTGTTGAACTAAATGAGTGAGAGCATTTTTTCCATATTCAATCTTTGAACATAGCATGCGGACATATATTACATGGTGTCAAGAGTATCTAGACAATTTAATTTGAGTAGGAGAGATGAGTTTTAATCTGATCATATATATCATGAGAATAATGAAGGTAATGGCATCACTTGATCGTGATATCGACTTTGAAGAAATCTTTACAATTCTAAATGACGTTATAGTCTCAAGTCAATTGTCATTAGACCATCTTCTAGGTGCTTGCTGGTAGGAGTGTCCAACTAGGCGGTCTCCACTGTACAAGAATGATCAAGTTGATAAAACAAGGCTATGGATGATGTGGATGCAAATTTGTAGCAACAAGCTAAGAATGTTGGAATGTATGTATATGATATGTGCATGGTCCATTTGTGAATTGAAGTAGGTATTGATTTCGTGTACTAAGAGATTCGATAATGTGATTAAGACGTTTGATTTTGATTAGAACTTCAACGAACCTTGTGTCGATAAGAATACTTAGACAAAAAATTGATTTTCCATATTCGTATATGGATGCTATTCTACTTATTGGGAATAAAGTGGGACGTCATCATCTATGAAAGCGTGGTTAGCCCAATAATTTTATATAATAGGCTTGCATAAAACTAGCTATGTTCTAAGTATTCATATCTTGAAAGATAGAAAGAATAGGTTAATAGATCAGTCTCAAGGTTCTTATATTGACAAGATATTTGTCAGATTTGGTATTCAAGATTCTAAGAAGGATAATATTCCGTTCAGGCATGAAATTCAACTCTCAAATGATCAATCCCCTGTCTCTTGAAGAGATAGAGCACATGAATAAGATATTTTATACGTTAGTAGTAGATAGTCTCATTTATGCTAGATGTGCACTAGATCTAAAATGAGTTATGATGTTAATATGGTAAGTCGAGTATCAATCTAACCTCAGAACAAAAAACACTGGGTAGCTGTAGAGCATATCTTTATGTACCTTTGGAGAATAATGAACCTTATTCTAGTTTACTCTCTGCCAAATTATGTTCTAGTGGGTTATATGAATTTCGACTTCCAGCTGATAGACTCTCAAATCTGCATCATGATTGTTGTTTAAACTTTATGATGATGCTATTATTTGGAGAAGTATTAAGCAATCATGCATTGTTTATTTCTCCATGAAAGCCGAGTATTTGGAAACTTGTGAGGCTTCTAAAGAGATTATATAACTCAAGAAATTTCTAGCAGACATGAAAGTGGTGCTTGTATTTGCATAGCTTTGACAATGTTTAGTGAGAACAGTAAGGCAGTAACATATTCAAAAGGACCAAGAGTAATCAGATGGATAAATACATTGAAAGGAAATATCATCTCTTAAGAGAGATTATTGGTAGATAAGACGTGGTTGTCAGTAAGATCTGTATTGGGGATAACCTCACAGATCTGTTTATCAAAAGCTTGTCGACTAAGATTTTCAAAGAGTATCTACAAAACATGGAGTTAAAACATATGATACATGTACTCTAGGACAAGTGAGAGATTTTTTGGTTCATATGCCCATATAATATATTTTGTTGTAATATGATAACATTTTATAATGTTTATTTCATTTTTTGATAATGAGCATGTGAATCAAAGTGTCAATGATCACTTGAAATGATATAAGTTAGGTTTTTAAGTGGAGAAGCATAATGTGAAACAACTTATATTTTGATTATAAACATTTAATTCATAACCAATGTATAAGGGTTAAAACCTTATACTAGAAGGTTTTAGTATTGACTGATTCATTATTTGGATTTGCAAATTCTCCTTTATCGCAAAAGTGATTATATGTGATACTATTACAATTAAAAAATATTGAATGCACCACATGTCAATTTAATTCTATAGCATCCGTGCCGAAAATTAAATTTTACTTGATTGTTGGAGATTTCATCTAAATCCCTGGACATGGTTGTATATGTCTTTTTATGGCTTTGACAATTCTTCGATTTACTGATGGGTAAGATCAATTTGATTGATCAAATATCTTGGTGGATTCAAAATTTGAGAATGAGCGGCGTAGAGAACACGTATTTGTGTAAGAAACCATCATCTTGAAAAATGGCTAGAGTGACTATTTAAGTGTTTTTTAACTCAACAGCTAAACTTTGATGTGTGTATTTAGTTCACAAAACCGTTTTAAGAAAATGAAACTTAAGTTATTGAGCAATTATAAGGGCAAAAGGGTGATTTATGCCCTATCTAATTATCGAATTTCGGAAGAAAATAAAATAGATATTCAATTGATCAAAGTAGTAGTAGAAATAATAATAATAATAATAATAATAATAATTTATCTTTAGTGGAAGATAAAGACAAATAATTAAATCAGATGGTCTAAGATTCACTAAACATGATCTTACCATTAGAGCTTGAATAAATTATATCCGATCCTGTACCTACGGTAGCTTGAAAAAGGTTTTGACTAAATTGCAATTACTTGAAAAAAATTGAATTGAATTATAGTTATAACTAAAGTTCAAGGATTACATGTACAATTATGTCGAATTGAGACCTAATTTGATATGGACAAGGAGATGGTTTTTTTGTGCCTATATAGGCGCATAGGGCCAAATTCTACCAGCGAAAAGAGAGAAAAGTAAAAATTTGATTTTCTTATTTCTTGATCTTTTCTTGGTCTTTCCATTTTAGAATTCTGGTTTTGGTTTATTAAAAGAAGGTCCCCAAATGTTAGTTTTGTCTTGACTTTTAATTACACCGAAGAAAGCATGGCAGTTGGAAGTATCAAATTCTTGAATTCAAAAAATGAAAGTTCATGATTCTAATTCAATTGAAAAATTGATTATCAATTTAGGATAAATTCCTAATCTAAGTGGCTTTTTTTTTTAACATACACTTCAACATCTAGTAAAGATCTTGAATTCTAAAATAAAAAAAAATTAAATAAATAAATTACTTTTTGATAATCCATGTTCTGCATTCCAATAGAATCCTAAAGTAAAAATACTATTGTTATTTTGGCTTTCAAAAACAGCAATGTTGAATTCAAAAAAATACTATAGTTTCTGATTATGAATAATTTTATTTCCATCGTTAAGATGATGTGGTAAAAAGTGATTCACATGGAACAGGGTTCCTAGGTAGGGGTAGTAGTAAGACAAGCCAAGACGGCTTGACCTTTATAACCACGAGCTCAGCTTGTGCCCCCAAAAATGAGCTCGAACTCGACCCTAAGCTCATGGGGCTTATGGGCTGAGCTGAGCTAAGTCAGCCCATGAGCACCCTATTTTTTTAAAATATCTTTTTGAAAACCTTAATGTTTCTTTTGGGTTTGGAATTGGCTACTTTTAGTGTCGGAGAAGTTAAAACTGTATGTAAACAACTTGTTACGTGTAAAAGTTTTCTAAAAGTAAATAGTATTAAAAAAATCACAAATTATGAGGAACTCAAATAGCATTTACCCAATTAGATACTCTACATCTTCCCAATCATTTATATAATTAAGTCCTCTAGTGTGTCTTCCCTGATTATTGATCTTTACTCAAACAAAATCTTGCCACCTACATTAAAAACAAATTATGATGCTACATTACTAACGTGAGGTGTTAGTAGATCATGAGCTATAAAGGAAGCAATTGGATACCAACACTTCTTAATCATCCAAAATTTAAGTTAAAAGTCTAAACCTAATGCATCAGTGGGGTCACCATTGTAAACATTCCATTAGTAAAATATCTACCTAATTCTATCAGTATTCCTCCTGTCCTACTTTAAATGAACTTTGATTCTAGGAAGAAGAAAAAGTACCAGTATATGTACTCAATTTACTAGTACTAATTATTGTTAATAATGCTAACTCGTGATTAGCAGCTAACAGTAAATTAGCACCAGGGGTGGATATGAGTGGTCATTTAACATTCGTATTGGGCATACAATTCATACTTTTCACATAAAGAACTCTCTATGTTATGATATGTAATTTGAGTTTCAAAATTCAGTGCATTTGAGAATTTGTTGTATAACAAGTTTTCTACCCATTAAATTATATATAGGGTCTATTACACGAGTTAAAGGAAATAACATAAGCAAATCTTTCCAATACTTTTAAAATTCTATTTTATAATCTCCGTAAGTGAATGAAATAAAATAAAGATGAGCAAGAACTTTAGGGCTAGTAGGATAATATAAGGCTGAAATTTCGTTGTTAGCCTAAAAACCTGTCAATTTTTTTCTCATTTTAAATGCAACTTTCCAATCATACTCTTGCAAATTATTGTCTATTGTGTGTGCATGTCCGGAGTTACCAATTCAATAATAAGAGCTTTGTATCCTTCATAAGAATTTAGCAAAAAGTAAGTTGAGTTCCGTCTATGACCTATGTTAGCAATAAAAAATTTACCTCCATTTCGTGTTCATAAAAAAATTCTCCAAAAACTAGTTTTCTACTAAGTAATATTGTAATAAAAATTAGTGTGTTCCTAATTCTGTCGATTTGATCACTAATAAATTTTAAACCTTCTAGAACAACTAATATAAATATCTGATAAACACAACCAACATGAAAAAGAATATCACCAAAATTGAGATTAAGAATCTGAAGTAATTTATCAATTACTAATTTATTAACCATTGCATTGTCGAGTGTAAAACTACAAATTTTATTTTCACAATAATATTCTTTAATGATACCCATTATAGCATTAAAAATATTATTAGCATTATGAGAAAAAGTTCAATTTATTTTAAAGCGATAATCATTTTATGTAATATCCACATTGGGTCTATATAGTGAGCTGCTGCAACTGTGTAATCATTTTTATTAATACTCTTCCACAAGTCATATGTAAAAGATATTAATACCATCATATTTATGTAAATCATGTGTTAAAAACGTCCTATATGGAAATAAACAATAGAATCAGAACTAATAACGTATATAGTAATTAGTATGTACATTGGTTGAAGATAATTTTGTACTAACTTTGTAAACTATTCGCTATTCGCTATTCTAAGTGGATGCTACTACCTGCTACGAACTTGAACATGCCCTCACGAGTTGTCTCATTTGAGCAGACGTAGGAGGTAAGTGGATTAGAATTTGTATTGTGATATATAAACAAATTAGAGTTGAGCGTAAGATCTATAGCTCCTTGTTTTGAGCTAACATTTCTTGTAATGTCTATTTAGGTAGGTAGTTTTGATACCCTTTTTCCATGCTAATCTTAATTTGTAGTCTTGTATATTACTTTATAACATTGTTTTCCATCTACTTGACATGTGACCATCAATTTGAAGAGTTCCCAATACTTGATAGTTTGTTTCGTTCTACGTTTACCGGTTGAACCTACTATATGCAGTTCTTTTTATTTTTCTTCATCGATGTCATCCAAATTAATTGGATTAGTACTCTCTCGTTTACATCTTCCTCTCCCAAATCAGCGAAAATTTGGATGTCATTAAGACCACTGAAATGTTGTGAACATAGGAGACGAAGTGGGATCTACACTTTGTGGTATATATATAAATGTAGAATTATTTGTACAATAAAAGAAGAAATTGGCAAAAATATAATATAGATGAAGTGATGAGCGAAATATTAAAATAAAAAAAAAAATATATCAATTGTATGAGAAATTTGGAATGTAAAATTGTAGATTGTAGAGAGTTAGTTGTGGTGTGTAAAAATGAATTGGGAGATGAAATATTTAAAGAGAATTTTTTCTTAAAAATGAAGAAGAAATTTGCCAATGGTCCTTTTTTTTTTTTTTTAATTT
>CAIGRB010041311.1:0-23453 GCA_903798255.1 Fraxinus quadrangulata
TTTCCAAATAAAAGTATAAATTCTAGTAGAGAATTCGTTAATTCGTTTGATAAAAATTGTAAATTTCATAGTTTTGAATTTCGAATATTGAGGATTTTATATTCATGATAATTGTGATTTATTTTTATTACTATATCATATGAAAATCAAGTAATGATAAAATCCTACATCACTTAGCTATGAAATACGATAATCAACATAGAAAGATCGATGTTACTAATTTTAACGAAGCCGATTATTTTAAGAAGAAGGAATACTAATTATTGCATCAGAACTCAAAAAACTCAAACGAGAACCAATCCAGTAAAACTCATATAAATGTAACTTGGTAAAATTAAACGTAGAATTTTTAAGATGAGTATAATTTATTCTGGCTATAAATTTGGCATTCATCAAAGAGATTGAATAATGCCACCTTTCAAAAACACAGCCCGCTGATAGTGATCAAATTTCTCTAAAATTACCCAATATTCTTTTTTGAATGCTGAGAGCAAATTTAATAAAAAAACCAAGTAAATCACACCCTAAAAAGAGCAGAAAGTTAGCCTCAATTTCGAAACCTAGTTGATGAAAAACATAAATAAAACAAATCATTTATTCCCCTCAAAAAGAGAAATAAAAATGAAATAGTTGAGAAGTTGAACTAGACTATAATAAAACTTAACACGTGTGGAATTCTAAGAGAAATCAAAATGGATGTTCAAAAAAAAAAAAATAAATAAATAAATAATGGAGAGAGAGAACAGAGAAGTCACAACAATTTTTTTTTCCCTAAAATCAATAAAATAAACTATTTTATGAATAAAAAATCTAAGAAACTTCTAGTTGTCGTAATAAGGCAAAATTTGAGTTTGCAAATATACCTCATAAATGAAGCTACAATTGTTTACTGAGTTCCTGTTTGAAATCCATTTTTTTTCTCATTCTATTTCTTATTCTTCATTTTAACCACACATTCTATTAATAAAATAATATTATACATAAACCTAAAAATTCTCCTTACTTTTTAACCACACAATCTTCCATCAATCACTATTAAAAAAAAAAAAAAATTCCACCCAAAATGGGTGTCAAACAGGGACTGAGTAGACTATTGAGCGACCGTTTGAGGGAGTTGGTCAGGAAGAATGTGTGGAGGGTAGACGAGGGGTAATATTGGGTTCCGGCATACACCACCCAATATTGTAGCTTTTTGTTTTTTTAAGTTTTTTTATTATATTGTGATTATAATTGTAATTTTGTTGTTGTGTCCTTATTAAAAATATGTTTTAATTGTTGTGGAGTTATAACGTAGTGTATTAAGTAAATTTTGTGGCGATAATATAATTATTCATAATATATTTGTTTATTATTATTCTCTTAATTAATTGAGTAAATAGCAACAAACGTACTTAAACTTACATCCGTTTTGCAAATTATCTAATTGCCTTCAATTTAAGTTTGTGTGTATTATAAATTATCTAATTGTCTAATATTTATTTTTTATTATTTTATGTGATTTGTGTGTATTTTTTATTATTTTGTGTGATTTGTGTCCATGTTTAATAAAAATAAAAATAAAATAAAAAATAATTTGTTTTATTTTTGTTTTGCATGCTCGTGTAAGTTAGATAACTTTGTCGGTAAGGATGTATAGTATTAAGGACATGTCTTAGTTTATGGACATGTATAGGTTATGTGTTTTAGTTAAAAAAATTTGCTTATTCATGTGAAACGTGAGATACCTATGCACACGAATTGATTGTAGCATTGTACATGAATATGTTGATCCATGTTTATAGGTTGAAATAGAGAACTTAGATGCTAAATCCAAATAACCCCTAAACACTATTATATCCTCAAACTAAATCTAGAATGTTTGGGTGGTTAAGCTGTTGTAGGGAAATTTGGAGATAAATGTGGATTCCATGTATGTTCAAATTTGTGTGGACTGTCTGAGATCAATCGGATGAAAATTGGGTGAAAACCTTAAGTAGGGATAAATTCTCGAGAATGAGTGTTTTATAAAGGGCATTGCACTAATCACTGCATAAATAAATTTAAAAAAAATGTTGTGAAGTTACCTTAAAAGATCCCTATGAGAACAACTTAAACAATCTCATTGTTAAACGTTTTTTCGTAGCCTTTACGACTTGAGTGAGTAAGTCTGTAAGGGTTTAAAACCCAGCCTTAACGTCATCTGATTTGAGAGTTATCGACCTAAAGTTCGCTATATGAGTCATATAGAAAACTTAATGAAGAAATGTCCGCACATAAGATAGATTAAAGAATATATATAGAAAAAAAAATTGTTGTGAAGTTACCTTAAAAGATCCCTATGAGAACAACTTAAAAAATCTCATTGTGAAATGTTTTTTCGTAGCCTTTACGACTTGAGTGAGTAATCCTGTAAGGGTTTAAAATCTGAAGCATTAAAGTCATTTGATTTGGGAGTTATCGACCTAAAACTCACTATATAGGTCATTTAGAAAACTTAATGAAGAAATGTCTACACATAAGATAGATTAAAGAATATATATATATATATATAAAGTTGCATGAAATAGAAGAAGCAAAACATGTCTTAATTAAGCCTCAACCACTTGTTTTAGAGGATTAGACATTTGATAATGGGTTAGTAACTTAATTGATTCTTGCAGGTTGATACAGTAAAAAATAAGGAGAATTCTCATTTGTTGATATGTGAATTGCAATCAATAACATCTACCCAGACAAGAGAGGGTAAGGAGAAATGATTTGTAAACCAATCTTAGATTACGCTCTCGGGAAAAGAGTGAAAAGAAATTAAGTTTGGGAGTATATGAATCCCACGAGTGGAGTAAGGAAATATCTGACTTTTAAGGTCGAGAATTGGATCAACTTATTATTGTATAGCATTGCATTTAACTCTTCATACACACACCCATTTTACATTGAATATGTGAGAAATTAGCTTTTTCATTATAGCTTCGATGTGGTTTATAATTGATATCATGTTTTCAATCATGAGCTACGAAGGCAAACTATCTAACTAAATTTGTTTATGTGTATTATTTTCTTAAATTTGTTTGTTTGAGTGAGTGAGTGTGTGTTTTAGTTTTTTCTGCTTAGTGTTTGCTCGAAGACTAGCAAAGTATTAAATTTGAGGATATTTGATGAGTGTATTTCACTCATACTTTACACATCATCTAAACTTGATATTTAACTAATTTCTACGAATTTTAGAGCGTATTAATTTGTGTTTTGATGTTGTTTTATATGTTGGTCAAATTGAAGGAAATAAGCAAAAGTTGGCAAAATTGGAGAAGATGGCTAAATTGTAAGAGATCCAAAGTTCGGGGACTAAAGTGCAAATACTCAAAAGTTGTGTCGAACCTCAAAATGAAGATTTGAGAGTGCTTGGAGTCAATTAGTTGAAGAAAGAAGTCGAAGGGATCAAATATAGTTAAAGTATGATCATACANTAAAGTGCAAAAATTCAAAGTTTTGTCGAACTCACAATGAAGATTCGAGAGTGTTAGTAGCCAATTGAATGAAGAAAGAAGTCAAATGGATGAAATATAGGCAAAGTATGATCACACATCAATTTCCAACCAAAAAAGTTATGCTCCAAATTTTCAGTCTCATATTGAGACTCATTTTTGATATAGCAAATGTTCGAATTGAAAAATGATATCTGAATAAAAGTTTGTAGCCTTTTGAATTATCTTTCTAACGCATCTTGAATCGCCTCAATCGGATATCGAGAGAAAAAGATGATAAAAATACTGAAAGACGCGCAGTACTGAGTTTTCATCCGAAACTGGCAGCGCCACTGTTGCTAAAATTCAACAGCAACTGGGCGACGCAGTGCCACAATTGTGGAGCCGAGGCGCCGTTGGGAGAGAAAAAAGGTTTTTGAGTTTTTTTGGATTCTTTTTTTGGCCCAATACAAATCCAATCCTTCCAAAATTTCAAAATACTATAAATACAATCTTTAAGACCTAATTCTAGGGGGAAGAACGGTTCAAGAGGCAAATTCAACATAATTCTTTATTAAAGCAAGGAGGAAAAAATCAAGAAATTCAAGAATAAGACAAAGAAGAATAAGAGAAGAAATTTAAGATCTACATCCTAGTTTATTTATTCTCTTCCCTATGTCATGTTATATGAATTTGAGAAATTTCATAGATTATATCATGAGCTAAATTCATTATTTAAGGTTTGGTTGTAATAGAAACTTGAGAATATGGATTGATTAATTATAGTTATTTATATTAGATTTTCCGCATGTGTTTATTTGTGTTATGTTTTTAATGCTTTCTATTAATTGGCCTCTAGTTGAATATTTCGAATAGTTATTTTTGAAGAATTTGTGGTTAAAAGTGAATATTTTTTTTTCAACTTACGTATAATATTATTTTATTGAATAACACAATCTAGAAAATTGTAAAATTAACACAATTTATGAAATTATAGGTTTCGAGAGAAAGTATAATTCTTTTGAAGCATATTTCATTTAAGAACTACGAATTTGATAAATTCTATATTTTAATTCGGAATAGAGTTATTGGAATTGAAATATAAAAATAATTTTTACTCGGCGAGAGAGAGAGTAAAATTACGTTAGTGTTCTTACTTATAAACTTTGGAAAATTGATTAGAAATAATTATATAATTGAGAATCATATTTGATAGTTAGGTAAAATCATATCCCTAGACTTTCTCACTTGATTATTCTTCTAACTTGCATTTATTTGTAAAATTTGTCACCATATTAGTCTAAAAAAAAATTGATTATAAAATTCATTCATATAGATAAAATAGAGGCTATGTAATTATATTACTTAGTAGAAATTTGAATTACAATTCCGGTAGGTTAGACACTCTAACTCCATTATTATATTACAAAACTTGATACCGTACACTTGTGATATAAATCACGTTATAGAAAACGCGCGACACCAATAATATAATTACTCATAATATATTTGATTTATTACTATTCTCTTAATTAATTGAGTGAATAGCAACAAACATACTTAAACTTACATCCGATTTGCAAATTCATCTCTATATATGTATTTTTTTTCTTTTGAACAAAATGTCTTTTTACTACCCCAGTCTTCATGCATTTAATTTCATTACACTGAGGTCAGCCTTCAACCCATACAGTGAAAATACGCAGCAGAGCAAATTCCATATACAGAACTGAAGACACGTCTACTACGACTAATTGAATTTGAATGCAATTACGGCATGTTTGGTAATAGAATTTGACAAGTCAACAATATTAAGAGCTGCTTGTGGGATTAAGAAAATGACTTTTAGATCTGTTTGGAAAATTTCTAAGAGTACTTTGTCGGCTAAAAGAATATTTAGAGAAAGTTGGTGTAAAAAGATTTCCTCACGAAACTATCCTACAAGGAGTAGAAGCCTTGTCAAACGAGAATATGTGCCAATTGGAGTTATTATGGAGTAGTATTTTCTTTCCTTAGGTGTCCTCAGTGTGGAAGGGGAAAATTTTTAGAAAAACAAATTCCATAAGAGGGAAATTTATTTATTTATTTATACTAATATATTCAACAAAAAGGCTGCTATAGAGTATTTCCCAAAAAACCAGTTTAATTTATGGAAAATATTAAATGAACATAATGGATACCATAATGGTGTCCACATGACACCCCCTATGACAGCCACCCTCATAGGAGGGGTGCCATGTGGACATTATGGACACCATTATGGTGTCCATATGTTCCTCTAGTACCTTCTTTAATTCATATCATTTTTTTTCCAAAAAAGGGGAGGATGGCATTTTGAATTCCCCTCTATGTGGGAGAAATCCGTAATGTAGATCCTGTCATATAAAAGAGTGTAATTCATAATGTAACACACAATATACCTGTAGCAACTTTGTAGCATTTTTTATAGAGTTTGAGAAGGGAGAATCCCACATAACGTGTCAAAAAGAAAATGAAGAATTTTTTTATTTATTATTATTTGGATGATGAGATTTTGAACCAATCAAATCTTGTCACATTGTCTATTGGTAAACAAATATGTAAGTTGTGATATACATATAGCACAATCGTATTTTTTTTTTATATTCTATTCTCTCCTTTTCTCTTTTATATTATGAATTACTTTTTTTTTTCTTTTTCTCATATTTTAGTTAATAATAATGAAACGATTATTTTAACATTTTTAATTTTTAAATATACTAGTCAAATAGATTAACTAATGGAAAAATGGATGAAAACATCCATTTGGATGGATGAAAACATCCATTGATGTCGTTAACCTTCCAAGAGTTGGGGATGAAATTGAAAATGACTTGAAAGATTGGTGACATATACTGCTATTTATCCTAATTAATTATAACCGTTAAAGCGCGGGAGGGTAGTTATAGGATGTAATCCGCCCACACAGTCTGACCTACTCTATATATAATACAAGTAGGAAAATTGCATTGTCGGTCCTTAATGTGCTGTTTTAATACAAAATTAGTCTCCACAATCTCATAATTATTCAACAATTATTCCCTCTGGTGGAATTAGTCCATATATCTATCAAATACTCAAGTGATTTTCGCGTGATCGATTTTATTAAAATAAAAAAAAAATTCATAAAAGCCAAGTGATAATTAAGGGGTGGACGTTTGGTTAAGGTTACTTGGCCTTGTTTGGGCTCAATTCTAAAAAAATCGCTTAATTGATTTTGTTATACTTTCACCCGTGCTAATTAATATAAAATTCATATAAGTTATGACTTAATTGAGATATTATAAAAATAAATATGGAACTAAAATGTAGTCTCTTTATCTTTCTTTCTTCGATCAAAATACAAATGGGATCAAAAAGGCAATCGACTGATCAAGAAACTTTCGGCTTTTTGCATTCCAATACTTAAAAACAAAACCAATTTTAACTTAAATTTATTCGAATTGGCTAATTTAGTGTGGTTGGACGGTCTAGATAAAAAATATCATCCATGGATAATATAACAAATATTCTTGCGATTTCCTAAATATGTAATTAAAATTGATGTGTTCAATTTTATAGGTTTGAGATCGACTAACCTAGACAATAGGTTAGATCCAATACAAGTAGTACACAACCCATTCCCAAAAGATGACACACAAACACTCGTAGCCCTAATCCAATTAAAAAAGTCAATATATGCACAGTGATTGATAGGTAGTTGAATATTGATGATAAAGACGCCATTTTTTCACGCTTTGAATTCTTCGCCAGGTGGAATTTTTGGTGTTTTCTGACCTAAGTCAGCAGCCTCTTTTGACGAATATGTATATAAAAACATAGATACAGACTTGTATATATAGATTTGTAGAGGCGAAATTGATTGAGCGGCAATTGCAAGACTGGGAGGAGAAGGAAAGGAGAGGAAAAATGGAGAGGGATGGAATTGAAAAGAAATTGGGGGAGAAAGAATTGAGAAAATCTGTAGATGAAGTTTCGAATCTTGCTCTTGACATCGGAGGTTATTAATTTCTACTACTTGTTGAATCAAATTTGAATTAATTTTGTTTAATTGTTTTAAATGAACAGTATTTTGATGCCCAATTGTGATTTCGCATTTTTACATGAATGGATGATATAATAATAGTTATTTTTAGTGAAATGATGGTTCTTTTTTAGTTGTTATTTTTTATCTTGCACGTTTTTTGCTCTAGAATGTGTTATTTACCTGTGTTGGATGCGATGATGAAAGCTTTCCTGTATCATATGCGAAGGTACTATAGTTGATTGAACAATGCCAATCAAAATCTAGTTTTCCATTTTTTTATTTCCATAGTTTTACTGAAGGGGGGTAGGTAAAATGTTCCTTTTTGTTTGGACCACATGTAAGCGTGGGTAACTCGTGAGAAGGGTGCTAAGAAACTGGGATATATTTGTTTTACATCGGATTGTGGTGCAACGTTGGAGCTGTTTATGAGATGGGGGTATTCCACCCAAAGCTATGTGTTTTTTGCGGAAGTATAGCCTTATAAATGGGCAAGTGTCAGCTTACTTACCAAATGTTAAGTTGATTTTGATTAAAATGGCATTTCCATCAGCCTCCCCTTCTTTTCTTTTGTGCAGGATCACTCATTAAGATGGTGTATTTCTCAAGAAACAGTGATAGCTCTGTTGATTGCTCTTCCAATGGAAACTTAAACAATAGTATCCTAAGTGGGAGGCTTCATTTTGAGAAGTTTGAAACAAGAAAGATCGACGATTGGATGAAATTTTTATCTACCAAGCAGCTTCGACACTGTGGTATGTCTACTTTTTGTAATGAATGCATTTTGATTTGAGATCATCCTTAAAATCACCAGTATAATTTATTACCAAGTTCAGCTGTTATCTTTTATTCCAATTTCCTCATGAACTCATAGCAATATTCCTGGTCACTAGATGCAGTGGGCTAGCTAAGTTAGTTTCACTGAAGGATTGTTTGATACCTATTGACCAGGGAAGGGGTAGAGGAGGGAGAAGATTTTTGTGTGCATATGTCACTTCAGGTTTGTGGACCTTGTTGGTCATACAATGGTGTAATGTTTAATAAGTCTGATATTAAAGTTTAAAATGGTTTCTTCAACATGCTTCCTTTGCTTTGGCAAATACTGAGTGCTTGTTTGTTAATAATTTGAAGAGCTTATAAGTTGTAGGACCTATGGAATATGCGCCTAATAAGTGGGTAGTAAGCCTATGTTTGGGTACTAATAAGGAACTTATAATTTCTAGTCACACATTAATTTTAACTACATATTCAAAACTACTATCCATATATTATCCACGCTTTTCGTGGACCCACTGCTCCTTATAAATTTCTTAATAGTTTACCCAAACATATGCTAAGTTATTGGGTCATATGAAATATGTGGATAAGAAAGTAATTTTTGACCAGCTTAAATTATAATTAAGCTTTGTCAAACATGCTTTGAATAGGTTATCTACGTAACCCAAATTTTTAATGATTTGAGCATCACTACACTAAAATTTAAATTAAACTTAAATAGAAGGGTTGAAATGAATAAATAGGAATTTTATAAAAATAATTATGATTCAACGTTATTCATAATAAACGTATTTTTAAAGAAAATAAGTATGACTTAAGGGAAATCTTAAAATGACTTCAACATAAATTAAATAAAATTCGATATATAACTTCATGTAAATTATTTTAAATATCCAATGACCGCATTCATCTCCGTATTGACTGTCTCAAATCATCAATTTTCTGAAAGGGGAAAAGCAACATAATATGAGATAAAATCTCAAAGTGCGCGTGAGTAATTTTTGTTCTTGTATATGCATTTCAAGGAAAATTTCATACATGCACAAGGAGACACGAAAATTAGACTTAGATAATCCAAATTTTCATGCGTAGCATTACTATACTCAAGTCCGTCCTTACAAATCTTATACATAATACGAACCATTACTTAACATAGCCATGGAATAGCATATATAGGATTACTTATGTAATAACTTGATAACACACTTACCTTTTTATTGGGCAAATCAAAACGATAGAAGAAGTGATTGTTGGAGAGAGATCCCCGCGTGTGGGATTGAGTATTCACGAGTGATTGTGTAAGTGTATGACTATATTTAATATGAAAAGGACAAAAGAAAGAGTAAAAGTGGAGAGACAGAGATAGAGGGAGGGTGTGTAAATAGTTAGTGAGGAGTAGTCTGTAGTGTTGGGTTTGTCTCCTATTTATAGTGTAAATTCTTGGACTATGTATAGAAAGGTAAAAGGAAATGGCTAGATGTTAGGCTTAGTCAATGCATAAATGGTGTATTGTCTTGAAAGTCGTCAAATCAATACTTTTAATCATGTAGTCAAATCAATTGACTTGACTTGAAACTTGATGTAAATAATGCATGTGGTCAAATCAATTACCTTTATTTATGAGGTCAAATCAATTACATTGGCTTGAAATGTTGTGTGAGTAATGTGTGTGGTCAAATAAATCTTTAATCACGACTAATTGTTATATTTACATATATTTTCCGCATGATATCATCTAACTTCCAAGATAACTCTCCACTTAGGCCTTCAAACTATTGGTCAGTAACCAATAAAGTCATTAGACTAGGCCTATAACCAATAAGGTCATTAGATTTTAATAATAGCGCACTTATGATGCGGACATCATTAGATCCATCGGGAATTATTTATTTTACTATTGGACCTTATTATTTATTTTCTATTTTTATTGTTACTGGGCTTGTAGTAGTGGGTTGGCCCAAACCTGTCATTTAGTAGGTTTTAACTATTTAAACAGTTGTTACATTACGATTTAGACAGTTAATGATTGAATGAAATTTTGATTAGCGACAGCTACGTTTTCTCCTCTCTTCCTCCTCCATGTTTCTTTCTCCTGGCTTCTTCTCTTTTTCTTCCATTGATTCTACATCAACTTAAGTCCTAAATTTAAATCTAAAGACTAGTAGTAAAAATTTGGGACGTTACACAATGTCTTTGTTTTATTGGAAATAGAGCGGGAGAAGAAGAAACGAGGGGGACCAATTACAAAGATACAACCCTTTATTTTTTCTTCTTCTTGACTCTTTTATTTTGTGTATCAGTCATGTAAAAAATGCTGACCTCGTGTTTTGTACATCGAAGAATGAAAGTCTTGATTGTCTCAAGCACAACCATATTGTGATATGAACATTAGGTAAAAGGATACATCGAGGTATCAATGTCTTTTGCCTTTGGGAAGTGATTGGCAAGTCCTGACACGCTTTGTGGCTTAAGCAAATATCTTACTGATGTTGAAACCTTTAGGATCATAAATGTAATTCTAAAGAGTCAAAATACCACCACTTCCTGAATATGTCTCAATTTGAATTGCTGTTCAAGCATTTGATCACAGTGTTCTAAAGGCGAAGCCTTGTAATGAGAATTTTTTCTAGAACTTTGGTGTAAGAAAAGATATTGTTTGATGTTCTGATCAATTATCCAATAATGATTATAAACAATATCAAATGAATAATTTCTTTCATATTTCTGGATATCGGGTTACATGAACATATAAGACCAAAAACCAGTGCATGAAATAGTATAGTATGGTTTTTCCTTTCAAGGCTCAATTGCTCATACTTAGTAGAAACCCAATTGATCTAATATGTGCTATGATGTTTGTCGAGGTAACTTGTTTTGCTATCATTGCACATCACTTTCTTAGAGCCCTCCTATGATTTCAGGTAGTCAGTGCAATCAGTCTCCTGCCAGTGGCAAAAATATTATTAAGGTAACCTTGTTCTTGATTTGTACTTCCCAGTTGCCTTATCATTTATGCCTGGATTCTTATTATGCAGATAAGTTTGTGTCAGAAAACATATTTTCTACTTGTACACATTCCAAGAATCTCCATCAGAAATTGAATATCAACTTTCTATTTGTTAGTTCTATCATGAATTCAAGTTTCTGAGCTTTCACAAAAGAGTTTTAATTAGGTGATTTTGAAATCTAACTTCAGACCAAAGCTTTCAATGCGGTCATGGCTACTTTTGCAAGAAACTGCGTGTACTGTCTTCTTGTTTAGGAATAGTATGTAATTTGATGGTTGGCTTCTGAAATGAAATGAACTAACTAAATTTTAACACCATCGAGGGTACCAGGAGACTCTTCATAGGAATCATTAAAAAAATAATAATATTATGACGAGTTCTTTCGTCTAATTGTTATAGATTATGTGACAAAAAACCTATAATTGTTTCTTACGGGATTCCACTTTTATTGCACTCCATGCATGAAATGAAATTGTGAGTTATTAATTTTTTTGGCAAAGGAGACAAACACATCTAACATCAATATTTCCTTGAAGGCCACAGGTGGTGGGGCATTTAAATTTGCAGATTTACTTAAGGAAAAGCTTGGAATTATTCTGGACAAGGAAGACGAGATGGATTGTCTTGTTACTGGAGCAAATTTTCTGCTTAAGGTGGGTGTTTTTATTGTATAAAGATATTGCTTGGTATTCTTCTAATAATTCTTAGATGTCATCACGACCATAAGTATAGCAGTATCATCATTTAAGTATGTCTCATTTCCTCCATTGTTCTATCACCAATTTTGGATAAACCTGAAAAATATTGTATTTGATGTCGTGTTTCTTTTTGCTTTCTGTGTTGGTCATTCCTTCCAGCAATGAAATGAAAAAACAAATTCCCATGTTGTATTGGTGCAAAAAATATTAGACTTTTGAAGACACATTGTGTACCTTATGACAATGAAATTTTTTGGTCCAGAGGAAAATGTCCTCATTGAATGTAGAGTTTCATGAGGTTTGTCGCTTTTGATAACATCTCAGCATCAGTAATACTTTCGGCAATTACTATATTTTATGAGTTACGATCTCTGGAGACCTTTATTTTAAAATGTTGTATGTATTGTATGGTCAAAACTCATCATGAACATTTGTTGATGCATCTATCCCTTTTTCGGTAATTCTATGACCACAGAGGCTATAATATTTTATTATCTTCTCTAGTTTTAGTAAACGCCTTAAAGAAGTTCAGGAAAATCCTTAAGCTAATTTATGCATGAGAAAATTTTCTTTACAACTTCTTTACCCACGTGTTAATGTTGTTGGATGTGTGGAGCCTAATATACTGTACACTATTCCCCTCGGTCGTGGTTCGATCTTTATAGTAAGGTCGAAGGGGTACCGGGTGCAGGATCCCGTAAGGCGAATAATTTTTTTAAGTAACATAGGGTACTCTAAGAAATTTGCACATGTATTGGACGTCTAATATTTTCTTCCTATATAAAGGTTATTAGGGCGAGCATCCTTTCTGTGTATCATAGTAGAAAGAAAATAAAGAGAGACGCGAGTCCAAAACTCATTGTAATTCTCTTCTTCGATATAGTGCAATTCGATAGCCATACTTGGTGCAGTAGATCGCACATTAAGGGTGAAGTACATATCACGTGTCACTTTTGATTTTCTTATTTTCGTAGTATTAACTGCTCTTGGTAATAGAGATTATTCATTAATCCGTAACAAAGGTTTGTTTCTAGCATAACACTGCATGAAGCCTTTGTAAATACTATTGATTTCTATATTAGGAAACATATGAACCTTTGTTTCCATGGTCGTTTCTTTTGTTCTCCTCCTCCTCACTCTCTCTGTATATCAACATAATGCTTATTAGGAATTTAACTGCATATTGGCTAGGCGGTACACCACGAAGCTTTTACATATATGAATGGTCAGAAGGAGTATGTCCAGATTGACCAAAAAGATTTGTATCCTTATCTCCTTGTCAATATTGGATCTGGGGTCAGCATGATCAAGGTAATGCTTTCAACATATCTTCGTTCTTGTAAAAATTAATTTATTGAAATTGTTGAAGATAAGATCTAAATTATATACAGGGTGTTTTATTTAAAAGTTTAAGCTTTTAGATAAAATGGTTTAACATGGTATCAAAGCATGTAAAGGTCTTCGATTCAAGTCACAACTCCACCCATTTATTAACATTGTGCACATGTAAAGCTTTGATGGGAAAAATAAATCCCGCTTACACATGAGGGGGGCGTGTTGAAGATAAAATTTAAATGATATACATGTGGCCTTATTTAATTGTTTAAGATTTTAGATCAAGTTGTTTTAACAAAAATGAATGCTGTTCTTCTTGCATGAAATGGAATAAAATCATCATCCTTTCCCCTAGACTTGGTCCAACAACGATTATAGAGCCTGAATCATTTGTTATGCTCTGACATAATTAAAAAAATTTCCTCTCTAAATCAGGTGGGATTCAAAACCCACTAATCTTTGGAGCATTCATGTCCATGGAACTTATTAATAGGTAATATGACTTTTAAGTTTTGTCAAAATGCCAATTTTTAAAGAGAAATGTAGCTTCAATAATCATTTATCGTGTAACATTTTCAGGCATTGATACTGCCAAAGAATCCAATTGATTTGGATCTTCCACTAGATGTAGCAATAAACTAAAACATAATGAAAAATTATTCATGCAGTTGACCTAAATTTATTGGGAATAAGGCTTATAGTTTATTGTTCTTTAGTAACATTCTCAGGCAGTAATGATACACCACTTGAGCCTGGACCTAAATCAGAACGTAGTCTATAAACAAGAGTGGAGATAAATATCTTCAATCACAGACCTTACTATCCATCTGGAAGCTACAATATGACATGGGTGTATTTACAATTTTTTATCAAAATTGTGAATATATTATTGCAACATTTGATTCAGAAATTTTGGTGTATAAATTTTCTTATCATTTCTATTTGTTTCATACTTGCTTAGGTAGATAGTGACAGCAAGTTTGAGCGAGTCAGTGGAACGAGTGTGGGCGGCGGTACATTTTTGGGCTTGGGAAAACTTTTGACGAAGTGTAGAAGGTTATGCTCTTACACCTTTTGTTCAATACATTCTTCAAGGTTTCCCATATTTCCTAATATGATATTATTTTGCCTAGCAATTGCCTTAATTTACAAGAACTATAACTTTGTTTTTGTTTTCTCTATTTTCAGTTTTGATGACTTGTTAGAGTTGAGTCACCGGGGAAACAACCGAGAGATAGACATGCTTGTGGGGGACATATATGGTGGAATGGACTATTCGAAGGTATATGCTATTGATGTGTTTTGTCCTTGCCTCTTTTAGTTTCAGCAGTGGCTAAAGAAGTTTTTCATCCTTTATTTGAAGGACGCAAGAATATGGGATTAATGAAGTAATTATGTTTTTTTATTACATCGATTGGAACTATACAAGTTCTGTAATTGGTATTTGTTTTTACCTTCAAATGGATATAGAAATTGACTCAAGTTCTATCAGCAACTTGTGTACGATGTCTGGTGTTTAGCTTCTGCTTAAATATGAAGAACAGAATGTTGGGGCCTGTGAATCGCACTAATACATACACACATGCTGCATGTGATGTTTCAATAATTGCTAGTGATAATTTTTACTAAAAACAACCCTATATTACAAAGATATATTGTCTACAGAAGGTATGGAGTATTGATAATCATTGTAGATGTCATGCAAGAGTGTGTGATCATTTTTTTATCAAAGACGAGTTAAATCATTATGATAAGTGTCTCTGCATGTGAACTTTAGGATGATTGTCTGCATTCGAATTTTAGGATGAACTGAACTTACTCATGCCTGTAATTGTTATGCAAAATTGCTAATTAATCATTAATTTTTTTTCTGATAATCATATCAGATTGGCCTAACATCGACAGCGATTGCTTCTAGTTTTGGCAAGGCAATATCCAAAGAACAAGAGCTTGAAGATTATAGACCTGAAGACATAGCCAGGTCCCTGTTAAGAATGATTTCAAATAACATTGGACAGGTAAGTTATGGGAAAAATGAATCCTTGCATGCAGTAGACTGTATTCTAGGAGTAAAGCCCATAAATTTCTTGGTAAATTGCTTTTCTTTTCCTTCCTCATTTCATGACTGTAAAAGAACTTTTCTGTTTTCTAAAATCAATTTCAAAAATACGAACAAAATATTTTTTGCCCGTGGCTAGTTTTCTGTGAAAAGAAGAGAGTAAGGGATGAAGGAGAACGTCGGAATGGTGAAGAAATTGGAGAGTTCTGTTTCAGTATCTTTTCACAAAAGAAACATCCTTTCTCTAATTAAATGTTAACATTTGATCATTTGGCCGGACGATCTAAAGGTTCAAAATTTTTATCATTCATAATTATTACCAATGATCGCAAACTTTCGATTTAAATTTTAACTGAATTTACAGTCACTTTTAGCATTAATGTTTGTAATCTAATTTTGTTAATATAACACGATTAATGAGAAAGTCTAGACCATCCTATCTCAATCATGATGATTTAATAAAAATTGACAGTGATCAAAAAGCAATTACGGTGACAAGTGCTAAGGTGTTTTGAGCTATCAATCTGCTAGTAGTGCCCTACAGCATACACCGTGCACAAGCATGTGGTGGCTCGGGCTCTACTGGTTCTTTACACCTTCCTAGCATGTCACTCAATTGGGCCTTTATGCTTTTTAGTTTTTACAAGACCAATGTCCAAAAAGCATATACAGTTTTCCAGCCTTCCTTTTCCAATGTGAACCAGTAAATAGTACTGATAATATGGCATTTCATCTCATTTATATCTCCCCACCTTTATTTTCGAAATTTCCCGACAGACTGCAATTAGTTGACTTACCTTGCTACAAGTACCCGTGCTGTCCAAGGATTCTTGTTTCTTACTTTGATTTAAATGTCTGGGTTTACAATATCAGTAAGTGTAATGCCACTTTAAATTTTCGTCTTTCAGATAGCTTACTTGAATGCCCTACGCTTTGGACTCAAGCGGATTTTTTTTGGAGGATTTTTCATTCGTGGCCATGCTTACACGATGGACACAATTTCTGTTGCAGTTAATTTCTGGTAATGACTCTACATAACCCCTTTGGAACAAAAGCATTCCTTGTATTCTAATTAGAGTCACTATACAGTGGCTTAAGGCATCTCAAAATGGTACACCAGATATATCATGATATATTTGCTACGTTTTAATTTAATTTAATTTTTTCTTTTTTTGGGGAGTGGGGGAGTGGGCTGGTGTCATTTTAAAGAATGACTTAGTCCTTTGAAATCAACTTGCTTCTGCACAAATTGAAAGCTAATCAATTTGCAGCTGTGATATCCCACATTATCACTTAATCATGCACTTATGCTGTGCTTTACATGAGTTGCTCATTACTGTTTGCTCGTGGACTGAGGTGTTCTAGTCATTTTCATTTTTCTTTTTCTTTTTAATCTTTAAAGAAAAAAAAAAGGCGCATTACATTTGTGCTTTTGTTTGTGTGGTAGCTGAAGTGTGACAGAGACTTTATTGAAACTTTTTATGGAACTGTAAAACCAATGTCTTCTCTTAAATGTCCTAATCATTTTTGCAGCAAGAGAATGGACCTATGGTCTTCATGCTAATGACTACAAAATGAGTCCTTAAATCTACTATTCATCTCCTTTTGTCATTGTTCCATTTCAAGTAATCCATTGCATATTTCCAGGTCAAAAGGTGAAGCTAAAGCTATGTTTTTGCGGCACGAAGGATTTCTTGGGGCTTTGGGAGCATTTATGAGCTATGAGAAGAAAGATCCTGCAGACGAAGCCTCCCATCAATTAGTGAAACAATTCCCAAAAGGTTCGTACTGCATTGAAGATCGATTTCAAAGCTCAGATTCTTCAAATGCAAGTGATGATGGTTGTATAGAATGTCGACTGCGAGTCACCAAATGAAAGTTTCTTATACTAAACCCTGGTTTCTTCATTAAATTAAGACGAGCCCAAACATGTATGCACATAGGAAGGATTTTTCGAGGATCGAAGATTAAAAGAATTAAAAGAACTAAAGTTTCTTCTTTTTGTGTTTAGATTAGTTATAGTGTCTACTTCAATTTACTGTATGTTGAAAACCTTTGTCAATGCAATAATGATAATGAAAATTGCTATTTGCCTTATCTACGTCTATTACAGTGGAGATGATGCAGATGTTCAACGTTGGCAATACGAACATACTATTTTAGTTGATCTAAATCTTTCAATAGACGTCGTAAATGACTGCAATTCAATAGGTGCAGATTCTTAGAATGTATTTTTGTTGTGACAAGCTTGAAACCCCCGGCTGTATAATAGGTGTCACAGTTCCAGGATTTAGTAGAGCGAATGAATAATATAGCAGAATTTCATGTCTTGTACGTGAAGTGCACACCACTATGTATTGTGGATTATTTTGGTTGGAGGTAAGTTAGCATTAACGTTGTACGTAAGCTCTTAAACATTACGAGGGATTGTGTTTGCCGTAAAGCAAGTAAATAATATGGCAAAGTGTGTGCTTTCGAAGTCATTTTTGTTATAATAGTGATGTAGGGTTGCATCAACTTTCCTCAAAAATTATTGCTCATTTCACAAATACAATTCACCTTATGTTACTAAGAATCAAGCTCGGAAATCCCAGACTCCCAGTCTGTCAGGCTTCTTCCCATTTTAAGCTTGCCATCGCATTATCCACCCACTCTAGCATCTACTTGAGCATGAGATCTACAGCTCTGATATCAATTTATGTAAAGTATGTGGAGAATTTACTTAACATGCATAACAAAATTTAAATATAATTTTTAATTCTCATCAATGATCTTCTTTGTGTTTAGAGAGAAACTATAATAAAGAATTATATCTTTGATAAATTTCTTGAAGAAAAATTTTGATCTGCAATCTACAGTTGTCAATTTGTCCAACTTCCAATGAAAATTCACACAGGGAACAAGATTGAGAGAATTTGAGTTTTATTTTCTTGTGCTATCAAGAATAGTGAATTGTGTTATGAATTTTCAAACCCTAGCAGCCTATTAATAAAGTCCAAGTGGCTTAACTCGTTTCTTAAACTTAAACCATGTACAATATTTAATTAATCCAATTAATTAAATTTGGTTCATGAATTAATTAATTCAATTTATTCATTCGGTTATATTAACAAGCAACCAAATTAATTAATTCTCCAAAACTGGTTAATTCTGGTTAATTAATTAAGTGGTTAATCTCACTCTTCTAGTTCTTTTTTATGTGTCACACATTAGGTTCTCGATCATGATATCTAATGACGTGAATTATTATTTTGATATAATCAAAATTGATAAAATAAAATATCCATTTTCAATTTATCATTAATTCACATTCGTCGCCCCAAATTGATATCTAGCAATACATGTGATTGGAAATGTCTCGTAATATGACAAAACAAAACTTGTCCGTTTACCATAAAACTATAATTATTTCGTCAATATGATCCGATCAAATATGAAATATGGATATGTGTCAATCTCAATTATTGATCATCATTCCACTATTAAGTCAATATAAGTCGAAAATTTATTTTCGACTTATGATTATACATTGGCCAAGTATTTCGTTATCAACCCAACTGAATGAAATGTAGATCATAATTTCTTACTATCTAAATGTGGCGAATCCTCTATTTATCATTCACAACTTTCATATAATTCTTACATATTCGAACGATGGCGTAGTAGTGACCATTTGCAGAGCAACATTCAACATCACCAAAGTATAACTGCTTTCATATAAAGTATTATGATGACATCAAGTCAAAAGATCAATGTCACAATCGAACGTTAAAGATTAACACTAACACTCATATAATTATCCATGTGGAATCTCCTCAACTGATGTCCAATATTTTGTTCTATAACAAAATATTCATGTGTTCATTTAAGTGTCACCACACTTTAACTTATGAGATTGACTACTTACTTTATAAGTAATGGTCCATTGCAATAACGATATCTGTATGTTGTTATTATTTACAATCATCGATGATTTAAGATTTAGTCATATTGTAATTTGTATATCACAATTACAATTTCTTGTGATTAAAAAATTATTAACATTTAAATTTACAAACTATTATTTATTAGAATAGTAATTAAAATAAATAATAGATCTTGCCAAAATAAATACATTAAACATATTAAAAGTGTTATAACCTAAATTTTAGGGCACAACACTCACAAAGTATTTATTATCATTTTGTTCAAAAGTCATATCATATGGCACTAATGCAATCTATCCTATATTACCCAAAATAAAGTTCGAAAATCCATCCAAAGCCCAGTCCGTAAAGCACCGACCCGTTTCAAGCTTGCTCGTGCATTATATAAACATCACTATTACAAGTACATTACGAGGGATTGCATTTGGTTATGAGTGATGGGTCTGAGAAGACAAGTGTGGTCTAATTATCTTGAATAGTCAAACAATAAAATGCAAATACGTGTACATTTGAACTAAGTTGGTACGTCTAACACGTTTTATCTAACATATTAAAGAACTCTTTTTATCAACAATAAATGTTAGCCAACTAATTCAAGCATGTTTCCCATGCCATTTGCTGTTCATTGAATCAGAGACCTACTTGGGGTGGCTGTGCATTCATGAATGGACGGTTCCATTCATTCATATGTATCTTTCCTTTCCTTTAGTTGTGCCTTGGGGTGTTCTGTATTCAATGTGAGAGCAGTCCACGTGTATAGATAATATTAGACAGTATAAACAAATAAAATTCTAGTTTATCTTTTTCTTTTTTTAATATTATCCGGTAATATTTGATCCTCCTTATCAAAACATGTCCCGCACGGTGCTTGTCAACCGAAAAATAGCAATAGAATAAGGTTTCAGAATCAAGATGTTAACCGGATTATGATTCGGACGGAGATTATATGCTATTAAAAGAAGACGTGGGAGAAAATCTCAATATGGTATTCTTGTATGGAGATTCAACATCTCGAAACAGATAAAAAAAAAAAAAAAAAGCATCTCGACGAAGTAATAACTAACATAAAGTATCAACTTTTTAAAAAGGCAATAGTAACCTTATCAACTTTTTAAAAAGGCAATAGTAACCTTCTCACTTATCTTAGAGGAGATAAAAGAGAGAGGACCTCAGAGCTCAAAGATTTCGAGTGCAAAATTAAGCATATTGAAGGGTTGATTCAAGTCCGGATTTCTCTATAAATTAAAAAAAAAATGTCATGGTAGGCGTCGATTGAAATTATCCTTATATATTTCTGTGTATAATTTTCTTTTGTTGTAAACATTTGATACCCAAGAAATATATAAGAGAGTATAATTTTCAATCAATGCCTACAAAATGAAACAATCTCTAATTTGTACATGTCCACTGACGATTTTCATTTTTCTCCTTTAATTGGCCAGCTTTGGATATAGACAATGACTGATCCAGAAAATTAGGTTTTTTTTTTTTTTTTTTTTTGCCTTATTTTCAACATGTTACATATGCTTAATAAATTTGAAGCTAAGTATTTGTAGCTAGGATGATTTATCATGAAAAATTTGATAAATTAATTTTTTACAAGTACATCTGATTAGTGATTAGACACCTCACATTTTGAAATTCAGAATATTCTCAACAAAAAATTGAGGTACTTTCATGTGCGAATCAAACGGTACTTTAATAGCTGGTAGATGGGACAATTTTATTATTATTATTTTTATCTCACACAAAAAACCTAGGATCATTTGAATCAAATAAAGAGAAACTAAAATGAATATTGCACGCAAATTGTGTTTAATGTGTTACGATACTAAGTAAAATTAAATAAAAAATAAATTTAAATTTCATTTATTGTATTACAATTTACAACTCTTGATCGATTCAAATGCATCCGATCCACTATGCTGATTTAGACAGATCATAAATTAATGTTTCAAGTTCTTGATTTTTAAATCGGACAATCAATCGAATCCAATAATACAACTAAAAATTTACAATTAGGTAAGGCCACTATATTCTTAGAAGGGATGCATACTTCGGGTTAATCCACCATTAACATTTGTGAAAACTCCCAATAACTCCCTCCTATATGGTAAATATGATTTTTGCCTATCATCCATTTTCGCCTTATTTTTCAAATACACCTCGTGGGCCGACAACGGCGTAGTTTTACTTTTCTTCGCCTTCACATCCCCGTTGACTTTCCTCGTTGACTCTTTTTTCTCACCACAACTTGCCGTCGCCGGCACCGCCGTGGACGGCGGTGCGTGGCTTTTATTCAAGAAGACATAGGCGTCTCTTCCATCACTATTGCACCTCGCCTTAAAATCTTTCAACCTCCAAATCTTGGAAAACCCAGTTGAGTTGCTCTTCTTGCACACCTCCGGCGACGTCTCCACCACTTTTCTTGTCGTCAACTCGCAGTAAGGTCCTGCTATGTCGTCATTCTCCGACGAATCTGACGTCAAACCATCTTTTCTTTCAACAAAAACCTTCTTCACCGGAGGCCTCATAGGCAAATTGTCCCGCAAAATGTTTTCATCCTCGTCGGAAAATAACAAATCCCGGTTGAATAATGGAAAAACCGACTTGATCTGGCCGTTGACAAACGCATCTCCTGCTGTTATTTGAGAATCATTTGCCACTTCACATACAAAAGAAAATTCCTCTTCCTCATCTTCTTCAGAATCATTACTGAGTTTCAACTGAGTGTAAAAATCTTCACTCATTTTCATTGCAGCTTCAGAATATAACAATTCTTTATCCGCGTTTGTCTGTTCTTCCATTCTTGCCTGCATTTCTGAATTCTTTTGTATATTTTTCTGGTTTTTTTTTTCTTGATTTGAATTGTGAAGAACTGAAATTGGTTCTTTGGCTTGATGATTACGCGAGGGGGATTATATATATAGAATGGGTGGTTGATTTCTGCTGTTGGAATGGGAATTTTCAATTGTTTGGGGGAGAAGTAAACAAGATAATTTGGTTGCGCGTTCACGTTATGACGTGTGGAATTGTATGGGAAGAAACGAACGTTCTTACAACTTTTGACCTTAAACAAGTCAATTCCCATGTTGAGATAATATTTTGGTCCAAGGCGGTGTGCCACACGGTTGAATAATTTTTTTATTGTCTAAACAAATTTTTTAAAAATTTAGCTACGTGGGAGTTAAATTTATTTCGTTCTTTTCTAATAAAAAAAATTGTTGATTAGTGAGACCGATCAAAAGAGCAAAGGTGACTAATCCAATCGTGATGATAAGTTAATGCTATGTGCCTAACTTGTTTGAGTTTCATCAAAATGAGATTTTCGGAGAAAATATGTATTGTAATAGTGGGTTTTTTTTATTTTTTAGAATGTGTGGTTAAAAGTAGAATACTGCTATCTAGCACTAATTTGTGTGGTTTATGTGATATATTCAATTAAACGTAAAATTATATAATTCATTTAATGATACTTAGTGTCACCTATAATGGTATTTTAATTACAGTGGTGCTAAATTGCATTATTTTAAAAAATAAGAAAAAAATTTGAATTTACATTAAATATTATTTTACGAGAGAATGCATAATTGAAAATGAGTTTTGAAAAAATGAAGCCAAACAAGGCTATAATTGTTATAAGATTTTGATAGAATCTTAGCAAATTTGAGAGTCTCCTTTTCCTTGGAGTGAAATGTTGGGAGTATTATTATGGAGAGAGTTATGAGCACTCCTTGCAGAGCTTAAATTATAATTAAATTGATTAAACATTCTTATTATTTATACAGTTCGATCTATCAACAATTTAAAAGCACTATTAAACAAGCAATGTATTTTATTTTATTTTTTTTTGAGTGAGTCTAACAAGTTTCATTAAAATTTCTAAAATTTTCATAGTACATATCACGATGGAGTTCCGTAATAGACGATGAAATTTTTTAAAAACTTTATCTTGTAGAGCTCAAAAAAATTAGATATAAATCCAACTTTTCAGTTTCAACTATAAACAATTAACTGCATATAGCTGCATTTCTAAATAACTACTATCCTTTTAATTAATTGTCTATATTATTTATGGAAACAATCGTGTGGACGTTTTACACTTCGAGTGCGTTTGATTGATATGAAGGAAATATTTTCCTTATTTTGAGGAAAATAAAAAGCTACT
>CAIGRB010041311.1:25567-41957 GCA_903798255.1 Fraxinus quadrangulata
TTATTATTATTCTTATTATTATTATTATTGTGTCTATAGTGGTTCTTACAGGGTGTTTAAGCCTCGTTTATGGACTTGGAGAATCAGACCACCTCATCTATGTCAAAAACATGAACAAGAAAATCAAAATATTCGGCATAGATACGATTCACCATTTTTAATTGGACTTGCATGATTTTGAATGAATAAGTATTCTGGTCGTAATTTTCTCGAATAAGAATTTTTAAATAATATCAATGACATTCTCATATGTGATTAGTTCGACTAGAAAAATAAAATTTGTAAAATTATCACGTCAGACTCCTTTGAGAGATGGATCTATAAGAATTCAATTATCCTAATAACAATAAAATATGATTTTGAACGACCATGTATTAAAAGTTAAATTGGCTGAAGGTATGTGTTATAATTATGACGGAGAACTTGCATGGCCTAATGATCTTTTATATATTTTTTCAGTAGCCATTCTAGGTACTATTGTATGTAACGTAGTCTTAGTGATTCTAGAACCATTAATGATTGGTAAACCAACAGATCTATTTGCAACCCCTTGGAAAATATTACTGAAATGATATTTCATTTCCGTATTTCAAATACTTCATAGAGTTCATAATAAATTATTGGGTGCTCTTTCAATAGTTTCAGTATATGTGAGATTATTAACAATACCCTTTTTAGAGAATGTTAATAAATTTCAAAATTCATTTCGTCGTCCAGTAGGAACATCGTCCTTCTGATTGGTACTATAGTTGCTCTTTGGTTGGGTATTAGTGTAATATTACCTACTGATAAATGGAAAAAATTCATGGATCAAGTATTATCTATCACCAAATCAATATTCAGGCATCAAGTTTAAAAATTGAAAAAATTAGGTTTTTCGTTAATTAATTAATTATATTTCACAATTATTCTGTTAAATTACATTCCTTAAATTAAGTGTGCAGTTAGGACTCCCTAAAATACCAAATCACCTCCATAAAATACAAAATCAGCTTCAATCCCGACGATGTTCCATGTTGTTGAAAAAATTGACGACAGTACAAATGAGATTTCCGGTCACAAATCGAAGGTCGTCATCTCCGGTCATAGAGTTCCATCATGTTAACAATTGACGGCGGTATAAACGAGATTTTCGGTCACAAATCGAAAGTTGTCATCTCCGGTTACAGTTCAATTTCTGTACGCAGTTTTCGATTGGGTTAAAGTTCCAATTGAAGGCTCCAATCTGTGGCTAAAAATTGAAAACAAACATTTCCATTGCCTGCACCAAGAATACTCATTGCCATTGGTATGTCATGCTATCAGATCAACTTTTACTATGTTTTCATAAATTTGTGACGTGAATTGAAAATATATCTACGTACAATCAATAAAATATGTGACTTTGATTAATGAGCACATGGCACATTCACGAGGTTGACACCCAATTACGAGAAATTTATGAGGAAAATGAGCACATATTTGATGAAATTGAGGGTAACTTTTATATTTTGATTAATAAATTATATAACAGTGACCTAAAAATGTGTTATGTGACTCAAAAATGATTTTTTGTGACTTGAAATATATTTATTTGACTACACATATGTATGATTTATTATTTCAAGGATTTGTGACTTGTTAACACTGATTGTGTGATCAATGCACTATTCACTATAAGGAAAATAAAAAGAATGTGTTAATATTCTTGAAAATGTGACCCAATACCAATGACCTAAATAACTTGTATCTATAGTACGTGACTTTTGCAAATTGACTGCGAATGTTTCAGAAACCTGTGTGACCAATGCACTATTCATTGTGACTATCAGATTGCAATGTGTGACATATACTAAGACCTGTGACTTGTCAATACTTATTGTGTGACCAATGCACTATTCATTGTAGGTTAAAAAATGGGTTAATATTTGTGGAAAATGTGACCAAATGACCTAAATAACATGTATTTATAGTTTGTGACTTTTGCAGATCGACTGCAAATGTTTCAACAACACGTGTTGTTATTTGTGTCTATATGAGCACAAACAGTTACCCATTGTATTATCTGTGACCTGATATAACATTATGTCACTTGTAGTGTCCCCTGTAACCAGCCTATTGCGTAACTAGTATGAAATATGACCTGGTGGCAATCTTATATTACAAATTGTGACCTGTGTATATACATATAATTATGACCTAATGACATACATGATCAAAGCTATATCATCAAACACAGACATGCTCAAATAAAAATGATACCAAAAATTATAGTCTATGACTTTTGCAGATTCACTGCAAAATGATTCAGAAACCTGTGAGACCAATGCACTATTCATCGTGACCATCAGATTGCAATGTGTGACATATACTATGACATGTGACCTGTGAACACTTATGTATGACCAAAGCTATGTCATCAAACACAGGCCTGCTCCAATTAAAATGACACCAGAAAAATTATCCAATGTTCAATGTACAACTTGTTTCATTCACAAAAACTACTGCAAATCTAAACTGAAAACGATACCAAAAATTATCCAATGTTCAATCCACAATTACTGCAAAAGAAATAAAAAGAGGCCGACAATCTCCTCCCTTTTTTATACTAAAAATAAAATTGTACATACTTTGTTCATCATTTTATACTAAAAATAAAATTATATCCATCACTCAATGACAATCTCTTTCCCTTTTTTATGCTTTCCCATCTTTGTAGGCTTGTATATGCCCAGATGTTTATATAGCCATGATGCTATGTCCAGCCTAATTCTCCTCGCGTCAAATTTCCTCGACATATAATCATTATCGTCATGTAGCAAATACTCAACATATTTGATTATGAAGATGCCGCAATCATGTTTGAAAAATAAAATAACTTAATGTATTTGGTATGGATTGCATGAAAAATATTTTGAAATGAGATATGAGGTCAAAGACTTACCCGTTCTCATGAGTATTCTTCATTGGGCTTCACTCAGATATTTCTTCAAGTTGGTGATAATACCCTTTGTCATGGACGTTGTGATTTTCCAGGAAACCATTTATGCTGTGGTAGTATGAATTTCTACATCTGCAGTAGTAGTTTATGTCAGATCACAGATGACAGATCCATTATACACTTTGTGAAATTCACTTCCAAAATACACTTCCAACATATAATCCCCAACCTTCAATACTACTTCACGGCATAGATTAAATCAAAGAAATGAAGATTAGTACAAATCATTACACAAAAAAAAAAAAAAAAAAAACCAAGCAAAGCTTGAATTCAAATCCACAAAATTTTGGCAAAACCCTTCAATAAATAGATGGGTGAGGCGATCAGGTTCAGCTAATTCAGAAAAGCAGAATTTAAAAGGTCCGTATTCATTATACCATCAAAACATGACATTTTCTCTATGCAAGCCTAGGATAATGTATAATCATTGAAAAACTAGAAACCTATTATAATAAATAAATTTAACCAACTTTTCCAAGATGCTTTACCCAGAAGTTATGTTAAAAAAATTAAGAAACAAAGGCAAAAGAATCATAAATATCTCCATGTTCCAATTCACCACCCCTAAAAATCCGTATTTAAGCAAATGTATTTCCCAGAAACGGAAACCACGAAAAAATTATCAAGAAAAGAAATTCTGACCAAAAATCTCAAAACCCCCAAATTCTACCATGAACAGATGCTTTTTATGTATCAATAAATACATAATTATAAACATCTTCATCTACCCGCACACAAGCATCAACAACAATTGATCCAACAAATCAAAGAATACGGACAAAAATTACCGCTTACAAATTGAAGTTGCCGAATTACAATTGGTACAAAAAGAGTTTGCACCGTCTTTTTCCCCTTCTTTTCATCATTTGTTTTCGCCATTGCTATTCGCTGCCGACTAGAGATTCTGAAATGCACTGGAGTTTGGGTGGAGTTTGGAGATTTATCACAATTGAATTTGGAAAAGTGGTGGAGATTGGGAGCGAATAACGTGGAAATGAGATAGTGCTTGAGAGAAAATAGGGCTTGAATAAAAATGGAAATTGAGATATTAACAAATTTGAAATCCTCAATTAACGGAATACGCGCGTCAATTAATTAAAAGATTTATTATTTAATTAAAATGATAAAAACGTGAAAATAAATAAAGTCCAAACCTGATTTATAAAAATGAATCTTTAAACACTTGTTTTTATGTAATTTCCACTTGATAAATCCTTAAATTCATGTCTTTTTAAATTTGATTGGTATATTGGAAAGTTCATTTAAGGGTAGTCGGACCGTGGGCTTAGGCAATCTAGGAGGCTACATAAGGCCACCAAAGATCAAGGCCCAATTTTTTTTATTTTTTTCTTTCCAAAAGCAAGCCACCTTATTTTAAGGGAAAATTAGGCTTAATGCTCTAAAAATTGACCCAATTAGATTAATACCCTTAATTAATTAAACATTACATAAATCCCCGTATTAATTACGCCCTAAACTAAAACAAATCCTCGAAACTCCAAAATCTCCCAACCTACTGAATATAGAGTCAACAAACACCGTTGTGCGCCATGTCGACCGCCTCCGCCACCGCACGTCGTCCATCTTTTTCAGCTCTGGACTTGTGGTGATTCTATTGCTGGTTACATCTATTTTCTTCTTGGTTTTTGTAGTTCCATTCACTCTTTCTTTCAGTGCTAAGATCTTTAGACCAAACAATGTTAAGAAAAGTTGGGATTCTTTGAACATAATACTGGTTCTTGCTGTTGTAGTGTTCGGATTTCTTAGCAAAAACAAGAATGGAGATAGAAACTATGATGAATATCCAACTTCACCGGTTAAACAAAATGAAACCCAAAAATCAAATCCATCAACCCCACATCAATGGTATGATTATTCTACAAATGAAACCCATAAATCAAATCCATCTAAATGGTGTGATCAATATTAATCAAATAATGAACATAAGCTCTACAAAAGTTTCACCATGAGGAGTACTAGTAGTTCTTACCCAGATCCATGTGAATTTTCATCAAATTGGAGTTATGAAGATGAATGTCGGCGATTCTATGATGATATACATGTTGATACTTATCGGGTTTTCGATTCGAGTCAGCATCATCGTCGTCGTCGGAGCTTAAAAGAAATTGATCGAGAAAAAGAGTAGAACACCAAGAATATTTATGTTGATACATTTGTAAGGCGTCCAAAAGAGGTTTCAGATACTCCACCTCTTCTAGCAATGCCGCCGCTGCACCTAGCTCAGAGAAAACATATGAAAGTGTTGAGCGTAAAAAAGAAAGATCGAAAGTGGAGAGAAAAAATATTTGTCACTTTTTTTAATTTTGTTACTTTTTTTTCTTTTTTAGTGTTTATCGCTTTTTTCAGTCACCTTAATTTTTATCACTTGTTTTAGTAACAAATATCAATTTTTAATAAAAGTGACATTGTATGTCATTTTTTAATTAAAAAAAAGTGACACTTAAATTTTAAAAGTGATATTGTCCCATTTTTTTATTAAAAAGTGACACAATTTTTATAAAAATGTGACATTTTTTATTACTTTTTTTTCATGACTCTTTTTGTAGAATTGAGATTTAAGAATCTCTCAACAATGTTGGTTTAATTGACTTAAATGAAAATTTTAATTACTTTATTGAATTGATTTCAATGTTTTAATTGGTGTTTTGTCACATTTTTTAATTGTTGTCACTTTCTTTTAAGTGTTTGTCACATTATTTAGATTTCTATCATTTTTCTAATGTTTGTCACTATTTTTGAGTTGCTGTCACTTTTTTTTAGTGTTTGTCACTATTTTTATATTATTTATTTTTACTTTGTCACATTCTTAAAATTTCTATTTCTTTTAGTGAAAAATATTGTTTTTTTAATAAAAGTGATATTGTATGTAAAAAAGTGACACTTAATTTTAAAAAGTAAGATCGTGTCACTTTTTGTTTTTTTAAAAAGTGATATTGTGTCACTTTTTTATAATTTTACACTGTTTTTTACTTCAAAATACCTTTCATATGATTTTTTAAAAGACCTCAAAATTTAAGAATATTTTTGTAAATTGCTCTTATTTTAATGTATAGCTCAACTAATTTTTGACTAATCTACCCTTCTCTCAAAAGTGAGGCTTTAGTATAAAGTCAAGTCATTTATCATATAATGATAGGACTTCGATGATATGATAATTTGAAAACTGTGAAGAAGTGGCTCTGAAGAGAAATGTATTCTTTTAGTTGCAATTTGACAATGGAAGATTGCAATTCATATTTTTTCTATTTATTCTCTGTTCGATTTTTAATTTTCATTGTCTTCTCTACTAATCAAATTATATTACACATATGCTTACCAAATGAAATTCATCTCTCTAACTGCCTTTTCTCTTCCAACAGTTTCAATCCGCTGGTTTTGTTGTTTTTCTTCTCCTCCCAACACAATTGAATTAAAATAGTTTAGTTCCAGAACTATAAACATATAGTTTATAGACGATTTGAAGAAGAAGTGAAGAACGTATAGGTTGAATTCTTGAATTGTGGTCTGTTTTACTATACGAAGTTCTTTAGGAAGGTTTTACGTAAGATTACTGAAAATTGTTTGGAGTTACTCAATTCTAAGGACAGACCCATTCAGTGACGGACCCAGGTTTTATGTTCAGCTGGGGCGGACCTTTAGCATTGACCGTTGACCATCGACAATTAGCGATCGTAATAGCAAGATCGTTTATTAATATGAGTTTTTTAAACCCTAAACCCTAAATTCCTAAACATAAATAACAAATTCGCAAATCACAAATCAAAACTCATAAATGATAAATTATAACTCATAACTCAATTACTCGTACAACATAAATTATATATCCCAAATTATAACTCATAACTCAATTACTCATACAACATAAATTATATATCCCAAATCACAAATTCACGATCACAAATCACATATTCATAATTGTAAAAAATAACCCCAATTCCATTTCCAAAGCAAAAAATAAATAAATAAATAAATAAAATAAAAAAATTGTAAAACAATAAAAGAATAATGAAGGAGAGTAGGAGACTCATTGAAGAAAACTGTCCAGTGACTCCAATCACTAGGAGGTGCCAAGGTGGACGGTGGTCCTATGCCGGTGCAGTGATAGATCCATCCAGGCTTTCTGCTCACAGCCCATGGGAGTCAGGACTTCAGAGTCCCAGCTGAACTCACTGCTCCGTCTGCCGTGTCTACAACTGCGACTGCGTGCGTTCCGCTTCTTCTCAACTTCTTTTCGTTTCTTCTCCTCTCGCGGTCTTGCAAAAACAGGGGACAAAATGATGAATTAAATTGGTAATGGATCCATTCAATTTGGATTGGGTCTTGTTATTTTTAAAAAGGCCCACAGCTAAAGCCTGGAATAAGCCCAAATTTAAAAAAAAAAAAAAAAAGAAAACAAAACAAAAATCAGAGCCTGTCGTCTTCTTCAATTCTTCCCTTCCTTCCGGCTTCCACAGTCTATCCACTATTCCGGTGAAGCCCAGCACGCGCGGCCGCGCCCCCTCGCCGGGTGCTGGGTCCGCCACTGGACCCATTCTCGGCTGCACCAACGATTCTAGTATAAGGTTTATTTTAGCAGCATAGTCAAATCATATCAACAGCCCTCATTTTTTTTTCTTCATTTGGTTATGGACCTTACTTTTGCAACTTTTCCATTTCAAGCTGGTGTTAACAAGCTTGCAGATTTAGCGGGTGTTACCCTTGGTCCAAATGGAAGGAATTCAGTTCTTGAGAGCAAGTACGACTCTCCAAAAATTGTTAATGATGGTGTAACTGTAGCTAAAGGTGTTAAGGTTGTGCATATTAAGGGCACTCTGTTGCAAATATTTAATACACTATTTTCAAATTTTGAATGAGTGTTGTGAGTTGACTTTTTGGTGCTGATTTGTCCAGATAGTGGCAGCAGACGCCAATCTTACAAGGAGTATTGAGAGGACAGCTGAAGCCCTGGTGTCCGAGCTCAAGTCAATGTCAAAAGAGGTAAACTTGAATCTTCTATCTACTTATCTTGCTGTACAGATTGCAAAATTCTTGATTTGTCTGTATTTAGCCCTTGAACCAAAGGCAACTCTTATTGGGCATTTATTTTTTCTGCTGATTGTATTTTAAGTTCATTTTGGTGGAACTCTCCTTAATTTTGCAGGTCGAGGACAGTGAGCTAGCCCACATAGCTGCAGTTACTGCCGAAAATAATTATGAAGTGGGAAATAAGATTGCAAAAGCTGAGTAAAGTGGGCAGGAAAGGTGTGGTGACTCTTGAAGAAGGGAGAAGTTTTGAGAACAATTTGTGAAGGCATGGTGGTTATATTTCTCCGTGCTTTGGGATTGGGAAGGCCTCATATCACAGGTACATCAATCACATGTGCCCTCGACTAGCCTGCATTCAACATAATCAAAAAAAGAAAAAGACGTTAAATTTTTTTATACAATTCACTATCCAGTATGTCCAACAAAAACTCTTTAAACAATTAAATTTATCAGGTTATCATGTCTTAACATCAAGAAGCTAATGCAGCTTGCAATGGAAAATTGTGAGTTCCAACAGTTAATATTCAGAAATGAATTAGAGGAACTTAAAAAGTGAGCAGACATTTGATCATTACAATTTGTACACATTAAACATGACCATTTGAAGTATGTAACAATTTTTGATTTTCACATATAGATCACAGATATCTGATAAGGTCATAAATGTGTGAGATGAACACAATTATCTTAGAAGTTTAAGGCATTATTATGCAGGGATCGCCTTTCTTCGCACCACCGTCTGAATTATCGGTGAAGAGGGTTCCCAGACTCGCAAGGATACTACAATCTCCATTTGTTTCCGATGAATGATAACTGTATAAGCCTTCAGACAATATTGTCGTTTTCCAACATTATAATCAACATACAAAAGATGCTGATGTGGCTACATTTCAAAATTGGTATCATAGAGGATACAAATCAAGGAATAACTATGTATGCTTTTGTATTTTGTGAACTGCTCTAGTACTAATTGTATCCAAATAATTTATTCTTCATTTTTGTTTACATGAAAAAGTTTAATGATGCAGATGAATTTATTAGTCTACGTTTCATTCTTGCTTCATTCCTAGTAGGAATTAGAACATAGTGGTACGATCTTATATGTTCAAAATCATTGTTGAGTAGCATGGTATGATGCTACTTATAAATCCATGTACGTCAGTACATGATATTGTGCATATGTCACATGACAATGTGCATAGGTAATAGGTCAAAATGCACAACATAAATGATAAATCATATGCACTAGGTTAAAGGTCATAGGTCACGCATTATATACACATGTCACAGATCATAGATACTTTGTCACATGTCATTGTGCATAGATTACAGATCATATGTGCGTCATGGATCATAAACACTTGGTCGCTAGTCATTATGCACAAGTCAGAGATCATATGCATAGGTCACAAATCATATGTAATTGGTCACATGCCATTCTACTCAGGTCTCATATCAATGATATTTATAATTTCAGCGTGCTTTGACATTGTATGACTTCATAATTGTGTTTTTATCTTTTTATTGCGACAATACATGGACGTATGTTTCTACTACCTTTATTAGTTGGCAAGATATGGTGAGAACATCAACTTTGAAGCTACAACGATGGACTCATTATTTCATGCAAAGATCAAAAACATATATTCCAAATTCTAGAAAGATCCAAATGTCATATTGACAAAGTCAAGTCTGGTTGATGTTATTACAGGTTGCGCCTCCCATTAAGCAGTCCATTGGCCAATGTGAACTTTGTGTTTTTTGTCAATTCTGCCTACAAACAAAGCATATTGGATGCTTGCAGTGCTTGAAATAACCAATTTTTCCAAGTACAAATCAATTAATTAAATTTCATCCCTAGTAAATTGTTTTGTGTCTTTCTTTAGCTATGATTGCGACATCTTTGTGATTGAGAGCTTGTTTGTCTCCCATTATTGGGAGAAAAATGAAGTAATGAATAATATTTTTTTGAGAACGTGTGGTTGAAATTTAAAGTAACTTTATTGATTTGTGTGTAGAATATTTTATTGGGTGAATGTGTGGTGGAGAATCTCTACTGTAGCAAACAATGTTTTAGATTAATAGTAGACAAACAGGGGCTGAATATGATAAGGTTTGATGCTAGCAGAGCTAAGTTGGATATAGCCGCATTACTTTTTAAACATCGAGAGATCAAGAAGGCCACAAAGTGGGGGAAGGAAAAAGGGAAATGAGATTGTAATAGAGTGATAGTTGAAAATCATTTTGAGCAACAATTTAACGAAGAGATTTGTAATATTTATGAATACTGGGTTCATATTATTTTTTTATTTTTAGTATTGTACGCCAATGGAACTAATTGTAATGAATATAAAATTGTGGTTATTCATTCTGATATTGAAAAAAATTTAGTTATGCATTTCAGCAGATGTTTGAATTGTTTAATTCTATTGATTACACTTTTCATTTGCAAAAATTAAATTTGCACTCGTTACATGTTATAGGTTTCAAGTAACATTTCACAGGTCACACATTGTTGTTAGTAGATCACATATTACACTTCACGGGTCACAAATTACATTGCATGGTTTGTCACATGTTACATTGCTTAGGTTACTTTGCATAGGTTACAAATCACACTGCATTGGTCACAAATTACAAAGATTGTGATCAATATGTCACAAATTAATGTCCACATGTCACACATTACTGATTCATGTTCAGAAGTCACAGATTAAATTTCACAGTTCACATGACATAGATTACACTTTACAGATTATACTTCATAAGTCACAGGATATTAATTGGAGGCCACAGATCAATTACCAATGTCACAGATAAAATATAACTATTTACTTGTGTTTGTATAATGATAACATGTCACATATTCCTGTTTACAGGTCAGAGTTCATAGTATATAAATCACATGTAACAATGCACATGTTACAAATCATAGGCACAAGTCACACGACATTGGTTACATGTCATAGTTTCATTTGCACATGTTATGGATCAACTTGTTAAGTCACATTTCAGTGTGCACATGTTGCGAACTTGATAAGTCAAATATATGTAAATTCTCATAATAATATCACAACTTTATACCAATATTATTTCAATGAATCTCCACATACTGATACATGATATACCAAAAAAATACCTACAACCAATTAATGAAATATTAAAGAGAATATAAAAAAAATAAGTGAGCTAACTAACGAAGAAGCAAAATTTCACACAATAACAATATTCTAAAAAAATATTGTAATGTTATTCTTAAAGAAGAAACAATCTAAATTAATATTCGAAAAGAATATTGTAGCATTAATTGAAAATGAGTGTTTTATTTATGCTATTTTGTTGCTCCTTAAAAAATACAAATTCACACAATAACAACATTTATCAATAATATTGTATTATTATTCTTGATAAAGTATAATATTTGTGTGCATTATATTCTTGGCGAATTCTATGTCAATATTTTTGGTGAAACATGACTCTATTTATAACTTATACATCTTAAACTTTTAAAGAATATTTCACTGTTGCTTCCTACATAGAAGTATGAATCAACATTCTAGAGGAATATTGGATTGATCCTCCTGAAAAAAATGTACTCCATATATTATGAAAGAGTTTTATTATTATTTTGGAATCAAAAGTACAGAAATTCACAGAATTGGACAGCCTGAACATCTGTGATCAAAATATTGATATCTCAGCCTTCCATAGTCCAATCATTGTGAAATTTGGACAGCATGTTCATAAATCATTATTCTTCAAATCTTATGATTGAAATCCATCCATTCATAAGAAATCTATACATTAATAGTAGCCAAAAAAAAAAAAATTCATTGATCAGTGGTCCTAATGTCAAAATATATATTTGGAATGCCACTTATAGAATCCATCAATTCATAACCACAAGTTTATATATTCTTTTGAATTGATTGTGTAGTATAAAAATTGTGTATTATCTTAATTACCCAAATTTCATGATTACATTAAAGAATTATTACACGCATTCATCTATCAATTCTAATTAATAGGAATCACTTGAATAAATGTCCGCAATGACTCTCAGATCATTGTAAACCAAATCCAAGATACCTTCCTAGCCTAAGAAGCAAAGATAGCATCTTACCTAGAATTAGTTGAACAATTCTACAGCAAGTTTGATGAGTTCCAAATCAATCAAGTTCCACAAACCGAAAACATTTAAGCGGATGCATTAGCCAGCTTTGGAGCAACTATGGACACAAAATAGTACAAGTTCATCCGGTGGCTTGCTTGCAATGGCCAGCAAATCGTAAACCAGCCGAAACCAAAAGTTTCTAATCAACGTAAGAGCAATCTTGGATGACATCGATTATTAGATACCTCTAAAATGACGAGTTGCCATCGGACAAGAATGAAGCTCAATGAACCAAGGCTAAGGTTGCCAGATTCTACAATATAGAAGGTAAGTCGCATAAGAGATCTTTCTCTGGACCTACCTCCGATGCATTGGCAATGTGAGGTTGAATATGTCCTGGCTGAATTTTAAAGAAGGAGAATCTCGCAATCACACAAAAGTGGGAAGCTTGGCGCATCGTGTACTTACCGTGTTAATGCGAACCCACATAGCTATAATAAATACGAAACCTACAAGAGATTGATTCGAAACCAAAAAAAGCCAAAAAAAATCAAAGTTTAGAGTTTGACCCAAAAATATTGAATCAAAGAACCAACACAATTGCTTACATTCTTATAGATATTCAGATAATTTTCGATAATACAATATTCATTTTAGTTTTCATTTTGATTAAAGTTTTGGTTTTTTCTTATTAAAGAATAAGGTAGGACTAATTGGAAGGCATGTTTGGATCACATTGTATCTAATTTCTATGCTACACATCCATACTTGATCTATGTCATTTAATTGTGTTGATATATGTGATCATTGATGAGTTTAGTTATATTACTTGTAACGAAGATCGCTTTGATTTTATATTGACATAATTAATAAACAAGATTGTTTGGAGATACTTTTGGTTATAATAGCAAAAGTTTTAACCTCATAAGGTTATGTAAATTTGTAAAGTAACATGGATGATTGTTGGGATTAGTTGTTATGATGACCTACATACGTAATTAAATATGTGTTAAAGGCTATCTTAAGATTAAGCCCAACTAAAGTAGTCTAATAAAGAATTAAAGTTATGGGCTTTGGGTATTTAAATAAAGTATGGGCCTAAATATCTATAGAGATCGGATCCATTAGAGTTGGATTTCACGATGGACAAAATGCATATGAAAACTATATATAGAGTTATGGTTCTCAATTCATATGTAATTTTCATTTTTTATGTAATTACATCGACCAAAAATACAAGAGAAAGCACACGAGGAAGATCCAAAATCCACAATCAAGAATAAAAAAGAAATGAAGGCAATCTAGATTAAAGAGTAAGAAGTCAACATTAAAGAAGTTGCAAGTCAATATTCAAGATTTAAAGCAATGAATTGAGGTATTTTCCGCATTTATTATTACTCTTGGTGTTTTGACATGGAGATCTTGGTAATATAGATATAAAGTTTCATAAAGTTTGGTTGTTAATAAAATTTCTAACAATATAGACTTATAAAATTTTTACTTTGTTTGAGTAAATAGGATAATAATGAATACATGCTTAGTAGAACTCCATCAAATAATATAATGGTAAACAAGATTTGATAATATCACTAATTGCTAAATTAAAAAAAAAAAAAACAAAACCAAACCACCTCATTAGAATATTTAGAGGGCTCTAGATATATAACTTGATGATTTCATCAACACTTAGAAAACTAAATTCAATCCAAAAATTCAAAATAGTAAAATCACCACATTTTATTTTTTATCTCATAAATTTAACATAAGTAAGAATTATAAAACACGATTATCCATGAAATTCAAATGAAATAAAATCTATAAGCCAACACTTGCCCAAAAAAGCATTTAAAGTTGAAATTATCGAAATTCCGCAATAATGCATTTAGGTAATTACATAAATGAAAATTGTTCTCTCTTTTATATTATAGGTCAATTTTGTTCTTAAAGTTGATACAATAAAAATGATTTTTACTAAACAAGACGAAAATTTTTAGCACATTCGCTCACTTTACTAGATTTCAATTAGAACGCATGAAAAGGCTCATAAATGATAATTATTGATTTCCAAGAAAATGATAGTAGCATTAGGCATACATGAATCAGTAAAAATTGCTTTTTTGACAATTGCTTCGATAAGTTATTGTAAATATAAATAGTAATAATAAAGATTTTGTTAATTATAAATTGTAATAATGTATGATCTCTTGAGTTTTCAAGAAAAGGAAAAAGTAAAGAAGTAAAAGAGTCTTAAATATTGGGATTTTAATATTATTTAGTAAAAAATAGATAAAATACGAAAATATGAAATTTCTTAAAATTTTTGTAGGGCCTTCCTTGAATAAGGGACCTTAGGTGATCGCATAAATTACCGATATGATTGAGTTGACTTCGACAATTATAACCATATAACTCATAAGGGTTTTGACACGACATTCAAAAGATATATAAATTATAATTTAACGAATTAAAGTAATGGGGATTTTTTATTTCCAATCATATTCTTTTCTTGTTCCCTCTGCAGAATGAAAATAGATACCATCACTCCTTGCTTCCCAGATGCAATAACTACCCGGGCAATAAATTGCCCATCTTGAATTAAAAACTTCAAATGCTCGATTCTTTGAATCCCACCATAGGTGGCAGAAAAACAACGTATTTCTAAAAATGCCATCACAAAAATGCCAATTGAGTTCTTGATTTACATGAAGTGCGTGATATCCAATATCATCGTCTCCCGATGCACAGTGCACCCTCAATGGGCTTGAGTTGGGTGGCAGTTTATTGAAGACTTGGACGTCATAACGAGTAATCGAACAAGATGCGGCTACATGGACAGGGCTGCAGCTGGCTAATATGATGAGGTATAAAAAGAGGCTTTTGTTTATCATCCTTGTACAAGTCATACTAGCTAGCCTTCTCTGGCTCTTACAATTATTTATACAAATATTTGGGTTTGGTGGTCAAACATAAGTGAAATTCATATTATTGTGATCCGAAATGAATTGGTGAAATATTATTGTAATCCAATAAGAATTGATGAGATAATATTGTAAGTCGAAATGAAATCTAGGCAAATTGTAGCAATTCCAAATGGATCGACAAAAGAAATTACGAGATTAAGATGAACAAATGAGATATTAAAATATCCAACTCATAATCCAAATATTGTAGCAATGCCAAATGGATCGACAAAAGAAATTATGAGATTATGATGATCTGATGATTAAGATACCCAACTCATAATCTAGATAATAACATTAATGTGGATTAGGAAAATATTATAGCAATTCCAAATGGATTGACAAATAAAATTATAAGAATAAAATTAATTGATGAACTTATTTTTCAAATTTTTAATGCTTTTTGTGAACTAGTAATACACAAATTTTTTAATCAATTGGGAGTTTACCGATTTCACTGAGGATCGACAATATGCGATTATGATTAACTCATGAGATATTAAGATATCCAACTCATAATCTGTTGGAAAAAATGGTTTAGTGGTTGATTTTGGAGCTAAATTTGAGTGGGACCCGGTTGTTCATTTTGGAATATGAAAGTTGATTTGTGTTCTCCTCCATGAGTACATCGAAATCATATATTTACTTGCCAAAAATGATGTTCGGGTGAATGAGAAATTGATGCTCAAAGTATGCCATGTGAAAGGAGTTTATGTGGGAACAAAAATTATTTAAACTTGTCCCACATAGGAAAAAGAGGAAAGCAAAAATCACTTTATATAGGATTGCACTTTAGAATGGTGTAATCATGTGTAGCATAAAGGCTCTCTCCACGTGCGCGCGCAGGGGGGTGCAAATCACGGACCGAAATGAGGTTCGAACCTTGAATTCGTATGCGAGCGCGACCTGCGCACACGAATGTCGGACCGGATTGACCAAAAATTGGCCCCTCAGGCCTACGTTTTGGATTGCTTTCTAGAACTGACTTTTGGGCTTTTGAAACTCCAAAAACGTCTGAAACCTCCTTAGTTATTATAAGTGGGTTATGGAGACTTTTGAGTGACTAAAAAGGTCTATATAATACATTTTTTCCTCCAATTCATACACAAGAAAATTTCCTTCATCTGCATTCTGCCTTCCATTGCACACTGTTTTCTTTTCTTGTGGTGATACTGTTCAAACACTTGCTCAGTTTGCCGGAGTAAAACCTACCAGTGTTCAGGTTTCACTAGTTAACCGTTGTATCCTGGGAAGCAGACGCTCGGACTACCTCAAGCACGAACGGTGAGG